>OX388309.1:50266-154463 GCA_947579605.1 Athripsodes cinereus | reverse complement strand
TAAACGTTGTGTCGGCCATTCTGCGAGATGGTCCTGATGATACACAATGATCACAATGTTGAAACACAACACCTTTTCGACGAATCCAATCTGCATGTTTTGGTGACAAGCCGTGCCTCGTCCCGTATGCAAAGGCAAGAGCCAAGTCTCTGCCAGACTGTACGCAGTGAAATGGAGTAAAACATTCATCTCATATTATCTCCTGCGTAAAATTACATGATCTTTCATTAATGGAATGCATGTTGCACATGCATTTCGAATGAAAATTAGATCATACAGTCTTTCATAATATGCGATACTCCTCGCATACTGGATTAAACGTTGTGTCGGCCATTCTGCGAGATGGTCCTGATGATACACAATGATCACAATGTTGAAACACAACACCTTTTCGACGAATCCAATCTGCATGTTTTGGTGACAAGCCGTGCCTCGTCCCGTATGCAAAGGCAAGAGCCAAGTCTCTGCCAGACTGTACGCAGTGAAATGGAGTAAAACATTCATCTCATATTATCTCCTGCGTAAAATTACATGATCTTTCATTAATGGAATGCATGTTGCACATGCATTTCGAATGAAAATTAGATCATACAGTCTTTCATAATATGCGATACTCCTCGCATACTGGATTAAACGTTGTGTCGGCCATTCTGCGAGATGGTCCTGATGATACACAATGATCACAATGTTGAAACACAACACCTTTTCGACGAATCCAATCTGCATGTTTTGGTGACAAGCCGTGCCTCGTCCCGTATGCAAAGGCAAGAGCCAAGTCTCTGCCAGACTGTACGCAGTGAAATGGAGTAAAACATTCATCTCATATTATCTCCTGCGTAAAATTACATGATCTTTCATTAATGGAATGCATGTTGCACATGCATTTCGAATGAAAATTAGATCATACAGTCTTTCATAATATGCGATACTCCTCGCATACTGGATTAAACGTTGTGTCGGCCATTCTGCGAGATGGTCCTGATGATACACAATGATCACAATGTTGAAACACAACACCTTTTCGACGAATCCAATCTGCATGTTTTGGTGACAAGCCGTGCCTCGTCCCGTATGCAAAGGCAAGAGCCAAGTCTCTGCCAGACTGTACGCAGTGAAATGGAGTAAAACATTCATCTCATATTATCTCCTGCGTAAAATTACATGATCTTTCATTAATGGAATGCATGTTGCACATGCATTTCGAATGAAAATTAGATCATACAGTCTTTCATAATATGCGATACTCCTCGCATACTGGATTAAACGTTGTGTCGGCCATTCTGCGAGATGGTCCTGATGATACACAATGATCACAATGTTGAAACACAACACCTTTTCGACGAATCCAATCTGCATGTTTTGGTGACAAGCCGTGCCTCGTCCCGTATGCAAAGGCAAGAGCCAAGTCTCTGCCAGACTGTACGCAGTGAAATGGAGTAAAACATTCATCTCATATTATCTCCTGCGTAAAATTACATGATCTTTCATTAATGGAATGCATGTTGCACATGCATTTCGAATGAAAATTAGATCATACAGTCTTTCATAATATGCGATACTCCTCGCATACTGGATTAAACGTTGTGTCGGCCATTCTGCGAGATGGTCCTGATGATACACAATGATCACAATGTTGAAACACAACACCTTTTCGACGAATCCAATCTGCATGTTTTGGTGACAAGCCGTGCCTCGTCCCGTATGCAAAGGCAAGAGCCAAGTCTCTGCCAGACTGTACGCAGTGAAATGGAGTAAAACATTCATCTCATATATATATATATATATACCTACCTATACCGGTACGATACCTCCAACAGACGTAGGTAAAAACGTTTCAGAAAAATTAGTGCTATCACCTATCTGTTATTATTGGCGTTTTCCTTATATTTCCTTATGGCGTTTACCTACATAGAACGGTTGCAACAACCAATATTTAAGTCACTAATAATAAGGACAGAAGAAATAATGTGGGTGAGAGTGACACCTACTGTATCTGGTGCAGCGTATGTTAAGCCCAGATACATTGAACAAACGAGTAAATTAATCAACATGAGGTTGAAGGAGCACCACAGAGCCTTTTCAGAGAACTTTAGAAAATGATAGACCACTGTATTGAGAAATGTTATACTTTTAATGCTAACAATGTAATGGTCTTGCACTCTGAAAGTAAGGGGCGTAGGATGAACGATTGCGTGGCTTTGGAAATTTATAAATGTATATCTATCTCACAAAGATGATATTATTAATGTCCAAACTCCCAATTGTTTAGTACAAAAATACTCCCACCTAAAATCGCTTAATAATCAGTAGAGGATTATTTCTCTCTCAGTTTTAGCTTTATACTCAGTCGTAGGCCTAGTCAAAACACATTAAAGCATTACGTTTTCGTTCGAATGTTGACGACGTTGCGAGAACGCGTCAATTTTCGTAGCTAAAATACACAAGTAGCTAAGAAAATTGACACGTTCTCGCAACGTCGTCTAAATTTGAACGAAAACGAAACGAAAACGTAACGCTTAAAATGTGCTTTGACTAGGCCTACTGATGATGCGGATTCGTTGGTGAAATGTGAAATGTGCCCTAGTGTTGTTTTTTCTCGCTTATTCTTCAAATTAAATATAATATGTTGGTAAGTAAGTGGGATTAATAATTGCCCAGGGAGAGAGAGAGAGAGAGGTAAGTAAGTAGGTACTTGACAATTATTTATGATTATTTTGGCATTCCACCCAATATTGAGTGATTTGGCAGTACTTGACTATTTGATAATAATAAATAAATGATTTAGCAATGTGACATTTCTTATCGGTTATTAAACACAATGGGATTATTATTCATATTATGTCAGCCTCTGCGGGGTTGAGGCGTTACAATATTTACATAATACATAGGTACATATACATATATTATATTGTAGGTAGGCACAGTAGTAATAATACATAGGTAATAATAGATCATTCAGATTTGTGTATTTTATTTATTTAATAAGTAACGTACATACTTACTGAGTGATAAGAAGAAATAAACAATTTGTTCATGTTGGTTGAGAGTGTAAAACCTGCTTCTGTGCCTTCATAACTGCTCTGTGAAAATGCTGACTCTTTTATGATATTAACTAAATAAATTATAATTAATAATATCTCATTGTGTGTGTATGTATGCATTAAAGATGAATCGAATAACCGGTATCTTTTTATATTCTGCAAAAATTAAAACAATTCAGGGTAAACGAAAAGACAGGTAGGTATATATTTATGTATGAATATTGAAAATACCAGCTTTGTGAAAATGTATTACTTGTTTTCAGAACATATTCACTCGCCTATTTCTCACAAAACACCCCACCTCAGTCCATATATAGAGTATGTATTTTTTTCCAAACCAAATATATCATGACAATGGTAGAAAATCCGACAATATGCTTTAAAATCTCGCCGAATATCATTTCCGTATTTATCAGCAAACCACTATCCGTTTAATTTCTTTTATATAATTAATATTGTCATGTAGGTAGGTAGGTACATTCACATATACATGTACATACAAACATAGCTATATAAATAGTGTGGTGTTATGTGATTGTATCGCGTTGTATGAAACATGTCAGAATGATGGTAATAAATGAATTTCAGCAACAGTACAGTATTAATGATGTATAATAGTGTTGCCACAGTAGGTATTGTATAGTATTGTATAGTATAGTACCTATGCTATGTCTTGAAGAATGACTGCCGTGACATGATACAAAAACAAACTGTATCTAAATAATATGTGAGATTATTACATGAGAATATTATTTATATTATAAATACATTTAATGTAGACTAGACTCGCTTATAGGCTGTTATTGTGATGCTACTGTATTAGGTACTGTATGGTGTGTTGTGCTAATACAATCTCATAAAGTGATGATCGGTTTCAAATAAAAATTAGTCAAATTTCATACAAACATAATTTTAATCACCTGCACCTACATAATATAAATATTTAGCAGTGGACAAAATATATTTCCCTTTACGTAATGTTTCATAGAAATGAGCATTTTCTGTACTATATATATATATATAGGTAATATTATGTAAACTACATAGTAATATGAAATCAATCAGATGGTCCTATTTTTTTTATGTTCAATGAATTCGATGTTACACGGGTAATAATATTTTTACGTATTTCAGATAATATAAAAATTTATAGATAGATAGGAACTACCGCGAAGCTGCGAAAAATAAGGTATAATTGTAATAAAATAATAGAAAATGTAGTACCTACTATTCCATTAATAGTCTATTGGCTAGTATACTTAGTTTAGATACCTACATAATCTCATTTAAGTAGGTACAACTACTGGTTCATGATTGTATAAATATCAATTATTATTCGATTAGATAGAATTCTTTACAAATCCATTAAATAGATCAGTGTAGAGTATAATACGAATTGTACTGATAACAAAGTGACCTCAAAGAGATAACTAGAAGGCTATCCAGTCAGCTCCACTATGTATTGTCTTCTATCAACATCTCCCATATCTTTTCATAATAATTATTGTTCGTTATACAATACAAGACAATATACGAGTAGGTAACTACCTATCTCATATCATTCATAGCATCTAGGTGATATTGTACGAGTATTATTCCTCTATAAATATTTCGTATTTCAATGTAAAGGTTCCTACCTAATGCGGATGAATAAAAAAAAGAAGATTATTGTAGATCTATTTGATGAATTATTGTTCTCGAGTTAATTAAACATTTTGTTTAAAACAATTCGAATGTAAAATGTAAAGGTAGGTAAATTTTCATTGTAAAACCAAATCAAATACGAATACATTGCACTAAAGTGTATAATGTACATTTTGTATTATGTCATGTTATTAGACAATGTACATGTATCTATGTATATAATATAAGCGGGCATAATACGTGTTGTAATAAGACAGTGTTCATTAACAGAGGCAACTTAATAGATGTAGGTACAAATATAGGTATGTATTGTCCATGGTGACAATTGAAATAAATAGAACAACATCAAATCAGCTGATTAGAGACGATTAAAAATAGCATGTTAAATACAGTATATATATATTTATTCTTGTTTATATCTACATTTTGCAAAAATTAAACATCAAAACAATGCAAAATTATGCACCTAATTATAGCACATTTTTCGCTTTAATAATATAACTATATTTGCTTCTCTGTGAATATTTTTATGAAAAAACTTTAAACGGCCATAGTGAAAAATTATAACTATTGAGACAGCGTAGTTTCGCTTCGGCGCGGCGGCGTACAGATTATTCAAAATGTTTTTTCACAATTTGAACACTGAAATATCTATAGATTAGTGTTATTGTACCTACATGTCATATCGGGGACTCAATACTATAACACTAGACATCTCAAAATCAATAGTGATGAGATAAGGGATAAATCAGACATTACAGTCAGAAGGATAGTAATTAATATACATACATACGGTATAATATTATATTATGTCAGGTATATGTATTTAGTACTTCCACAGTGACATTAATAACGCGAGTCGGTTTTCATGACCTTACGCTCTCATCATAAGGCTAGTCTCTAAATGCCTACATAATTATATAATATTTATACGTTTAATAACTCGAAACGATAATACTAGAATCTAATAAATATTTGAGCCCGTTGTAAGTGTCCATATAAAAACATGTTTCTTTACATATCCTATTTAATTGTTATTACCAGATAGTAGAAAAAAAAATTGACACTATTTTTAAATGTATATCGGTAATACATATGCGAGATCTTGATAAGTTAATTTATTATATAATATAATATTGTTAGCATTATGTTAACTGATTATGTCCGTAAAATTTATAAAATAAGATGATTTAACAGATTTCTTTTCCTTCATTATGCGTCATCACGTAAATGATATATATAATAAAATATATCAATTTACATATTCATTTAGGTATCTGTCATAAGAAATATTTTTTACCTGCGTAAATAATGAAAGCGATTAATTCAGCACACATATTTTTATTAATTTAGCTATATTTTTTCAGCTGGTGAAACCGACTAAATGATTTAATGAAGGACGTGAATAGATACAAACGGAAATGACGATATTACCTAGGTAGGCACCTATCTACACGCATCTGTAGGCAATAATATAGTCCGTAATCTGTTTCGATGTGAATGGATTATGGACTTTATATACCAATATTGGTACCATAGGTTAGGTTTTATAGATATACCTACATATATATGTATGCACATCTATAATAATATTGAATAAAACCCAAGGAGGTAATTGTATATTGATGTACATAATTACAACAAGTACTTATCGAATATCTTGTGCGGTAGGTATTGGCAAATAATACATATGAGACATTAATTTAACATATTCATATTTGAATGTGTAACTTTTTTAATGGTATGAAGAGAAAGACCTATATATTTATTGTTGTTACATGCTCTCAGTCCACTTTGGTTATATGGTATTATATGAGAGATGTAACCTTGCTGTGATATGGAGAAAAATAATATAAGCTTTCCTGTTATGTACAATGCCTGCAAAAATTTCCTAATCTTAATTCTTTACGATGCATGTTTTTAGTACTCCAGAAACACATGTAAAGTTTGTACAGAGCGTGGCCAAATAAACCGCTTAAAAAACGTATGGTTTACATAGGTACCTACCTATTTCTTGCAGTAACTTGACATTTTATGTTATTGCGGTGAACTGGCTCTCAACACTAGAGCCAAGACTGTAGAGGAGACGACAAAGCCCACATGGGTTAAGATTCATCAACACCGGGCCATACGAAAAGTAAGTAAGTATTGACCTGTTTCTTTCTATAACTATTTATTATTATTCATATCTTTTACTAGTGGCAACCCCATAATTCATACATAATGAAGTTTGCTACATACGTAAATCCTGTTGTTGTTGTCTTCAGATACGCTTATTTTGAGCGTATGGTCCATAGCTATTGCAAGAAATAGATATTTATATGTATATCAAGAAATTAGATTTTTGAGTGAGTACATTAATTAAACCACCCTCTGTACATACATGTTATAGCATAAAAATATTAATATTTAATGAATACATATGTGTAAAGATGTGGAATCGTAATATTCTCACTCGAGACTTCATGATCACGAAGTAAGTTTAACATAATATCTCCATTTGTATTTCAGTGCAGGCAGTGTATTGTATATAGGTAGGTACTTATTATCTATCTCTATATTATATTTCATGTGATAACATGTGCCTACTTTTATAACTTGTATGGATGGATTCCTGAGTGGTTTTTGGAAACACTATTTCAAGACACAATATTATAGAAGGTATTTATGACAGCGACATTGGTTTCTATAGTGTGTTCCTGAGAGGTGCGTTGAAAGGAGAAATTAAAAGATTTTTTGTTTAGTTTTAACTCATGAGTTCATCTTTAGCCTAAAGGAAGAGTCTCAGCCTCATGTACATAACACGTCTCAATCCCAGGTGCCGCCAAACTCGCTTTTCACGACACAAGCTTTTAGCTTACTGTGAAAGGTTGTATTTGGGTTTAAAACAAAAACCCAGATACATATTTTTTTAAATGTAAAAATTTCATGCTAAAATAGTGAAAGTAAATGATATGGAGAAATGGTAGATACCTAAATACTTTCAAGTTATCAAAATGTTTATCGATAAATCAGCACAACACGGTTGACGTAGAAACTCTAGTAACAGTATTGGTCGGTGGAGGGTACACTTTGTAAACGTTATGCCTCCTTTTTACGCGGCGGCAGAATTGCCATCCACACTTCTCAGCATTATACAACCAGATAAGTCTCCATATGATCAGTCATGATCACACAAAAACTTAACAGTCTAATGCCGGGAAAAATTCACCTATCCAGATATACAGGATATCAAAGGATTAGGCTCAAAACGCGGGATCAAAATACCAGCATTGTGCCTGAAATATCTGTGTTTAGAAACCTTTTTACAATATTACAAGTGTTTATTATAATAGATTTTTGAATTTTAATGTACAAATTAACCGGTAAATCTAATTTTTGTAAATTATTTATTAAAGATTTCGGAGTTACCCCTGTAGCTGACATGACTAAAGGTATTATATAAACGGACCTAGAATGCCAAATATTTTTTATTTCTCCTGCTAGTTCTGTATATTTACGTATTTTTTCTGCGACGGTTGTTTGTATATTATGTGTATTTGGGACAGCGATGTCGATTAGGTACGTTATTTTATTACGTTTATCATGTAATACTAAATCGGGTCTATTATGATGTATTTGTCTATCTGTTATTATGGTTTTATCATAATAGAGCCTATAATTTTGATTTTCTAATACCTGTTCCGGGTTGTATTTATAATAAGGTATTACATTATTTGAGTTTAAAAGATTATGTTTAATAGCTAAATTTTGATGTATAATTTTTGCTACATGATTATGTCTATAAGTATACTCAGTTTGAGCGAGAGTGGAACAACCCGAAACTATGTGTTGAATTGTTTCCGGTTTGGCCAGACATTTCCTACACGAATCATCAATTATATTTTGATTTTTTATAATATATTTTTTTGTATTTATTACCTGATCTTGAATTGCTAGCATAAAACCCTCGGTTTCCCCATACAATTCCCCAATGGTCAACCACCTGTTTGACGCATATTTGTCAACTAAAGATTGGTTGAGATCATTGAGGTGTCTAGCATGAAGTTCCTTCCTACCCCAAGATTCTAACAAAATATTTAAATAGTTTAATCGCGGACCTACTGTTTCGTCATTTAAATTTAAAGGTGTATGATTTTTATCGGCCTGTATTATAATTTTATGTAGTATAGAATTATTTTGTTTGTTTTTAAAAAATGTTTTAAGGGATTCTATTTGATTATTATGTAAAGAGGAAATGTTAACAATTCCTCTTCCTCCTATACTTCTAGGCAGAACCAACCTTTCTTTCGCGGAATTTGGATGGTGATATCTATTTTTTGTTAATTGTGTTCTAATAAGTCTTTTGTTATTATGTTTTGTTATTATGTTTTGTTATTCTTATATTATTATTATTTAATGCCTCTCTCTATATAAAATAAACGTTTTGATTGTCCTAAAATAACATCGAGCATATATTATTGTTATCCATACAAACCTTTTATCAATATTCATAATACAAATATAGAATACCCTGCGTTCACCTACCTAAAGTCACAATCAAGTCCCACAGATATATTTTAGTCCGTTTGTACGTCTTTTTTGTCTTTGCATGTCCTTTACCATTTTTTTGTCTTTGCTACCTTTAGTACTTAGGAAAAGTTATAATTTTAGAATATTTATCTCTTATTTTTTCATTATTTAACTGGATTTGTTACATAACAAATCATACATCTTGATTGGAGAACTACGCTTACACAATGTAACATTAATAATTGTAAAATCTAATCGGGAGATGTGACAAATCAATTTCAACGTAGACCTAATATTATAACAGTGAAAATGGTGAATATTGTCCATGGACACAAAAAGTGATCACTTAAGACAGACTGAAGCCAACTCATGGGTATAAAAATCTTACCTCATCTAGGTATATATTTAATGAATTATTATGGAAAACTTAGCCTCACTACCGACATCCTTCGGAAAATATAAGAAGCTGATCACTGTTGGCATTTATTTAGTTTACATTATTTACGTGTATTTTAGTCAATTTTGGAGTGAAGACGAATTTAAAATATGTTATATTCATGAATCTTTTCTTGATGTTAGTGGATTTATAAAATCAAAGTTATCTATAAGCTGTCTATAATATTCACACACATAATACAAGTTATATAATGGTTGCCTACTGCGAATACGTATTTACATGTGTCCCATTTGTATATATATGTTTGTTGTTTTTATATTATAGTGAATATAGGAACAAGATTATGGCAGAGTTAAGTGTAAGGGGAATGGGGGAGAGGGGAAGGGATGACAGGGAAATGTTTGCCAAGACATATTTCATTAACTTTTTAATATATTATGTCAGAAGGTAGTTACCTACCTACATATCTACATTATATCCACATTCTCACCTAGACACATAATATCAAAACATTAACGAATATCTTCGTACATTACACACAAGATCTGGCATAGATATGGATTTTACATAATTTTTTGAAACTTAACATACCGTCCGAAAAGTTTTTCCCTGAACGTTGAACAAGTTTACAAGTTAACGGAAATTTGTTAATTTTGACAAAACATTAAACCTATAACTAAATAAAAAACGGTTCTAATTATTCATTCTAACTTCAAATTCTCATATTCCAAGATATGTCATATTACAGTTTTGAAGCAGTACGGCGATCAACTGAAAACTCAAAACAAATATAAATTATTCAAATTTTAAAACAATTTTAAAAATTACGCTTTCTATATGTAATTAGCCAGATTCTGAAAATTTCTAGTTGTTTTCCCATGGAACTGTATAAAACACAAATATGCCCTTATAGCACTATATTATGTTGAAATAACTTTATTTCTTAAGTAATAATAGTAATAATATTTTTTTTTATTTATTTTTTATTTATTTATTTTATTTACAAAACAGATTTTAAAAGATAAGTCACTAATGTCTACCTAACTGGGCATGAGCCCGTACCAAGGTAGACTGAGCCAGTTTTCACCTTACATTGTCTCAGCGCTCAATTTTATTTACATCAGTTACTAAGGTTATTTTCCCTACTTTATTTAATCATAACATAACACACGCTCACGCACGCACACATACATCCACACACTCATCCACATACACCCACACCCACGTACATACATGCATACATACATACACACACACCCATACATACATATATATATACACACACACACATGTACACATAACGCCACATATATTCATGCACATACATACACACTAGGGTGGAACGAAATTTTTTTTTCTCGAATTTTGATTTGGAATAGTTGTATTTAGTTGCCTTTTGCCATCAATTGCCTGCATTAAAAATATAAAAATTATCAGACAACGGTAAGAGCCCCCGACAAGACATCGAATATTTACAAAAAGGACAATATTTAGGGGCTATTTGCGCGGCCTACAAAACAATACAGAACGTATTAAAATAGGTTTATTTTATTCAAAAACATATTCAAATATAGTTAACTAGCAGTTGCAATCAAATATTTCATCATTTTAATATACTTTGGTACTGGGACAGTTGAGCAAAGTGCGGGACAAAGCGGGGGCAGCACGCTTCGATCTACGAATTTTCAGTGTTTCGTTTCAACTAGTGTCGATAATATTGTCTCAAGACGGAAGGTAGCCCGTCAATTATTTTCACCAGTAGGTACTAGTTGATGTACCTACGTTTTTTAAGTGTATAAATATGACTTCTACGAGACAAAAGTTAAAATGTACGATATTTGGTGAAAGTGCAGAGTTCGAGGAGAATATACTACTTACGTATGAGAATGTGATGAAATTCTTTGAATGGGTTCGACAAGACTTAAAAATAAGGAACAACACAACAAAATAACCTACATTTTTGGAAAAGTGCCGAAACAGTTGAAACAAAAATTGAAGAATTAGGTATGAATAAAATCTTCTATTTCAATTGTTACACACAAACGAGTTTTACAGTTACGTAAAAAATATCACTCAAAATGTTTTGTTTTATTTTGTTTGATTTTGTTTGAAATTTGAAAAAAGTCTTTGAAGAAACTAAAGAAAATTCAGAGTACAAAGTGGAAAGCTTTTTGACATAGCTGCATGAAAATGTAAAAAATTTGTAAACTGTACTTGTTTGTGAGAATATAAAGTGCCAAAAGAGGAACAAATATTTTTAGAAGACCAACGCACTAACAGACAAATGGTTTGAGGAAGAACGGATCTTATCTAGAGTAAAAAATTGCAGAAAAGAAGATTACGTGCTCTTAAACAAGAAATCAGGCATAATTCAAATACAAGAATTAAAGAAATTTCCTTTTCTTTATGTAGGCTAAATAGATCTGAAGTAAGTTCTAATGTTGACCTTCCTTCTTGTTCGTCGGCCGCAGATGGTCTTGACACCGCGAACAAAGTGGATCAAAAGCCTATAAAGCTCACGGATGCCAGTCTTCATAGTTTGACGATTGTATGCGATAGATACGGAGTATCAGACCGAGCTGCGGCGGTTATCGTATCATAAATGTTCTATATTCTGCTTCTGATGCTGAGTCTGAGGCGCAGTCGACTAACGTCGTGGGTAAGATGAAACTCAGACGAATAAGACAGAAAGTTTGCCAGCAAATTTTAACAGAAGAAAGAGTAACAGAAATTCCTGCCTTATATTTTGATGGAAGGAAAATCCAGACGGCTAAAACTGTTTTAAAAAGATCGAAGAGATTTAAAGTGATTGTATAAGAGGAACATGTTTCGATTATTGAAGAACCAGGTTCTGTTTATGTTGGGTATGTGTTTCCAACATTGGGCAGTGCGAGAAATATTGAAAGAGCTATCCACGGCTTTTTGACGACTGAAAATATATCACCAGAGAGTATAATGACTGTTGGATGTAATGGAACAACCACAAATACAGGGAATGTGGGAGGCGTGATTGTTTTTTTGTAAAATAGACTATCTCAACCATTGCATTGGATAATATTATTTGTCTCTTATACGCCAATGAGTTGCTATTGACGCTTTGTTTTCCTATTTGGATAGCCCTATAGCAGGATCTAAATCATTTGCAGGTCAAATTGGTATAGCATTAAAGATGGTTCAAAACATTTATGGAAGCTCATTAACAGCACTAGTTATTTGTCGAACGAATTGTTAGCGATTGTGGACCCTGTTTTATTTCGGAACAGTTACTTTGCTCATCCAGAAAACTTGTTGTTGAGTACGATAACAGATACGCGTAAGCACATTAGAGAACTAGCTGCCAGACGCATTTTAAAGCTCGTCAAGTGAATAAAAATTCTGTTTCGTGCATGTTTGAGGTGCCAAAAGTGGACTTAAATGCAAGTTCTTACATAGACTTGATAAACTGGCAACAAAATAAATACGAAACCTCAATACTGATGAATATTTCCGATAAGCAGTTACAACATCTTATTGAAAATGGAGGAGAATCGGTTTTGGAGTTAATGAGACTGCCTTACCACACCCAGGCTGTGGAAAGATCAGTAAAAGATGTGATAGAAGCAGCTCTACGTGTATGCGATAAGACAAGAAGATAGGGTTTTGTAAAATCTGATTAAGCGTCTCGAAATCTCATGCCAAAGTTTGAGACGAAAAAGGATTTTTGTTATGAAAAATGACGTTATTCATACCGACACAACTTTCTGAAACTGTGTATATTTTTAAAATAAATGATTCTATTAACTAAAATATATTTTTATCTTATCATATAAATGCATAACATATTATATTTAGTTAATATTTTGTTAATAGGGTGTACTTAACAAAGCGTCTGTAAAAACTTAAAAATTGAAATTTCAAGTCTATGGCGGGACCTCTTGAGTGTTGAGCTAGAACTTCCAAATTAGTGGGTGTTATTTACAATTATATAAGGCAACTTTTGCCTGGTATTCCAATTCGATATTCGAAAAAAAAAATTTTTTCATACAAAAGTGTTCCACCCTAATACACACTCAGTCACACAGGCAGATATGTGATCAGGGTCTCAGTGTTTCTGCGGCCCAACTGCTGAAGCCATGCCGTGATCCCTCCCCCAATACCAGAAGAAGCCGAAGCCCGGATAACTGTGTCATAAATCTTGTTAAGAATTCTAGGGGCAATATATGCAAAGTGTCTCTGGGCAAAGGAAGTTTTTACCGTTGGTACCACAAACCTCTCTGCCAATCTCGCCCTAGTTCCATGAGAATGGCCAAGACGCTCGTGCAACTCGGTGTGTCTCAAGTAGTACATCAGAATGTTCTTTGCATACAGCTGGCGAACATCCAGAACTCCAAATTCTGCAAACAAATCATCTGTTGGATATCGAAAGGGTTTCTTATTTATAAACCTAACTATGGACTTTTGTGCTTTTGCCAATGGGTCAAGGGCGGCACTCACGGCTCCGCCCCATCCTACTATGCCGTATGATATAATGCTATTTACAAGGGCAAAGTATATTGTCCTCAAAAGACCACGCGATAGGACATGTCTAGCATCTCTGAATGTGTGCATCATCCTTCTGAGTCTGTTTGCAACACCAACAATATGCTCGTGCCAACCCAATCTCTCATCCAATATCAAACCCAGATATTTTAACGAGGTGACCCTCTCAACAACCGGACAGTCACACATCCGCCGTGACATGCCAGTACTCGATCTGCAGCTATGAATTTTAAGTGGCGAAGTACATCTTTGCACATCGGGACCCCTGCTTATGGTCATGGACATATACTTAGTTTTGTCCGTGTTTAGTGATAATAAGTTTGTGTCCAGCCATTCCTTGACCTTCCTCAAGCCATTTTCACTGTTCCGGCAAGCCTCATCCCAAGATCCTCCTCGGAACAGCAAGACTGTGTCATCCGCAAAAGAGATGGCCTCTCCATGGTGCAAACTTAGTTCAACCAAGTCGTTTATAATCCACATAATTCGTTTTAATAATCCGCCGTTTTCTATTAAATGAAATGAAATATTTATTAACATAACGAATACCGTGTTCGTTAGAGGAACATTTCCTACTGAGGCCTCGGGCATAATATCAAATTACCCAAATGTTGTGAACTGACGAATTGAATTGAAAAGTTTGCATCAACCTCAGGGTGAGTAAAAAGTTTTGTTAGATTTATAATATCTTTAGAAGATTGTTGTTGTATTGTTGTGGCTGTAGGTAGGTAGGTATATTAAAAACTTTTTTGATGGTTCTATGTATAAATCTAGAATATAATATTTACTGATTTAAAGAGTTCGAAAAGTAACTGAGACGAATGTATGGGATGTGCAAGGTGCCTTTCAGAGTGGTAGAGGGTTGTGTGGACCAGATCTTCTCCCTGCGAATGGTGACAGAGAAGCTCCTGGAGAAACACCAGAAGCTTTTCTGCGCGTTTGTTGATCTAGAAAAGGCTTATGATAGAGTAGATCGTGAGAAAATGTGGCAAGTACTATCAATGTGTGGGGTGGGTAGTCGGCTAATTCGCGCCATTGCGTCCCTATATACAGGAAGTTCCGCGTGTGTTAGAGTGAACAATAACCTGTCGGAATGGTTCACACTGACAAAAGGAGTAAAACAAGGGTGCGTGATGTCGCCATGGCTTTTTAACCTATACATTGATCATTGTATTCGTCCATTGAAAGAAATGAATGTAGGTGTTGATATGAATGGGATGAATGTAAGAGCGTTAATGTTTGCCGATGATTTGGTATTGATGGCTGAAAGTGAAAGTGATCTACAGCGAATGATGATGTGTGTGTATGAAAATTGTGCGATTAATGGATTGAGAATGAATGCAAAAAAGGCAAAAATCATGGTGTTTGAAAGAAGAAGTGAGAGAACAGTATGCCAGATAATGATTGACAACGAAGTGTTAGAGCAAGTTGACGAATGTGTGTACTTAGGTAGTTTGTTCACGAGAGATGGGAAGTGTGAAAGCGATATTGAAAGGAGAAAAGTTGCTGGCAATAAGGTAAATGGTGCAATCCGACCAATAATTGCAAATAGAAACATATCCACCACAGCTAAAAGGTTGGTGCACTCTGCTATCTTAGTGCCAACACTTATGTATGCAAGTGAGACGTGGACATGGTTAAAGAAGGATGAAAGTGGCATAAATGCAGTGGAAATGAGATCGTTGAGAAGGATGTGTGGTAAAAGTCTGAGAGATCGTGTGCGTAACAGTGATATACGAAAGGAATGTGGAATGAAAGTTGGTGTAATAACAAGGATGAATGTAAATAAGTTAAGATGGTTTGGGCACGTGGAAAGAATGAATGAGGACAGAATGACTAAAAAGATATATTTGGCTGAGAGGAATGGTGCTCGGAGACGTGGACGTCCGAGGATTAAATGGCAAGATCATTTAAATCAAATCCTACAGGACGGTCACGTGTTGAGCACGTTGAACAGGAGAGCATGCATGAGGAATTGTATGACAGTGACGGAAGCGAAAGATGTATGCAAGGATAGAAGGAAGTGGCGCTCGATCCTTTCTGCCTACCCCGCGAGGGAAGCGGCGTGATGGTATGTATGTATGTATGTATGTAATATTTACGTACATATATTTCACATGTAAACATGAATAACTATCATATATGTAAGTAACCAGTTAAGTGGCTCGTTTCTAAAATCAATATGATTATTCACCATAATATCACTATAAGGGATTATAATATTCTGTTATTTAATTTACTTAATTAAATTTGATAAAAAAAATATCAATGCGGTTATAAACAATAAGATGGAATGTCACTATTTTTGAACATACTCATCGTATATTGATGATCTTCATAAAATAATTGTTCATAATATATATACCTACACAGTGAGATGATGTGACGGTGTAGTGTCGTCCGATACGAGAGATTTAAATTAAATATTGAGGCTTGATATCCTGGCACCTAACCAAGGCTCAAGAGTGGAAGATACTAAAATCCGAAAAGAAGTGTTTAAAAAGGTTAGGTAAATTAAATCACGTAAGTGTTTAAGTTCAATTTATCGACCGACGGTTCTTAGTGGAAGTTCATATTAATAATTTTTAAAATGAAACAGGATATTTAGTTATTCCACTATTGACTTTATTTATTTTTCCGAGTCGGCTTTCAAGAGCTTCTGCTCTCATCGTAAATAAGTGTTTATCTTTCTATTAATTTTTGATAACAAGAGAAACATCTTTTACCTTGTCAGATTATTATCAGTCTGAATTATTTACTAGTTATATAGTGATACAAGAGAAAGTTATTATAAAGATATCATCTGGGCTACTATCAACAATATAATAATGCTTGTTTCAATTTACCTAATTATGGAATTCTACTAGGTGTGCACCGACACATACCCATATGACTATTACGGTAGAGGGAGGAGGACTAAACATTTAAAAATTGATGGAAAAGTTATTCATGAATTCATAAAACTTCATAATGATGGAAGTTTTCTTTCAGCACTTCTATACATAGGTTCATTCATATTGAATACTCAACCATTTGATATCCGATTTAGAATATTGACATTTATATCCGTTATCTAGTATCCGGTCAACTACAATATAGTTACCTTTCACTCACTGCCCAGCTAACGTACAATGTCATAGAAATATTTTTGTTGAGTGATTCCAATGTATAATTCGATAATATTGTATAAAAATAATGGTACGGCGTGATTAATCAAATAGGTATTTTCCAAACTATTTATCTACTGACTATAATAAAGAAACATAATAAACATAATATAAGCTTTTGTTTATTTCTATTTCGTTTTAAACAATATTATTTTGGTGAATTTTGCAGCAAGTGAACCTATGTGAAATATATACAAAAATCACTAAGTGAGTAATCAGTTTTAATATAAATGGCTTAACACTGGTTACTTGTGGTTTAAATATTTTTTTTTGTTTTTTTTTTTCTTGCACTGCTCTCTAATTAAAACTTACAATAATATAAAAAAAACACATCATGCTTCACAATACGCGGACATATTATTATAACATTTGACATTGCTGGAGTAAACAATCTTACTGTATTTTAGTTAACATGTATATAATATGAACATACCTACAAGATAGCCTTATATCTTTCAATACACATTGCATTACACCAAACAAATGTGAATCTATCTACATATGTACGAGTACACCACATTAACCCATAACCCTTTTTAAAGCAATTTATTAAGTAAATCAAAGAGTTATCTTATGCACCTTCTTTATCACATTATACTAATAAATATAAATAGGTAAATAATGCTTATTCTCAGACATATTATGAAGTGAAAATAAATATATTTTGCAGTTAATAGGTACTTCACAATTAAATTGGTTGTTTGGATGTGGCTCCTGTATAATGCAGCAGGATTTTAATGTTGTGTAATCATTCTCTGTGAAATTACATTTTTCTCGATTACAAGGAAAACATACGTTGTACTTACTATACTTATAAAATATTTAAACTTTCAAAAGGGGCATTGAACAGAGAGTGTTGTTTAAAATATTCCCACGTTGACGGTTTTAGCCGGTTGGCCCTTCAGGCCTGCCCAATGGCCCGTCTGTGAGGACAAATTTAGTTTAATTATGCGGATAAATAGGAGTTCACAACTCCTGAGGACTCACGGGTTGAGGTGGGTCTCTCTTCAATGTACTTACTTGCCTACGTATCTATTCTCTCTCTGGTTTCAATCCTGGGATTGGTATGCAGCAATTATCTCTTTAATTCTTCTCCTCCATTCCTCCCTGTCTTGTGCGGTTCTTTTGAATTCTGCATATGATGAGCAGCGCATGTCCACCAACAGGTCCTCCAGGTACTCTCGGCGTGGGCGTCCCCTAGAGTTTGTCCCCTCGGTCATACCCTCCATTACGGCATGCAAGAAGCCTTCTTGTCGTATTACATGGCCGATCCACCTTGCACGCCTTTCTGACAAAATCTTGAGCAGGTGCCTTCCTCCTTCGATTCTTTGAAGAACTTCTTCGTTTGTGATGTGGTCTCTCCAGGAAATTCCTAATAGTCTTCTATAGGTCCACATCTCAAACGCCTCTAGTCTTCGTTTATCTCTTTCAGATAGGCACCATGTCTCGCAGTCGTACATCAGGATACTCCATACATAGGTCTTGATGAGGAGTATTCTCAGTCTCAGGTCTATATTGTTTGATTCTATTATTTTCGACTTTTTATTAAATGCAAGTCTAGCCTGATGTATACGGCTGTCGACCTCACTCTTAGACCGACCGTCCCATGTTATTTTGCTCCCGAGGTATACAAACTCCTTGGTGTTCTTTAGTGGTATTCCCGACATCACTACTCTCATCTGTTGTTGCGTTCGGCCTACAGTCAGCAACTTTGTTTTATCTTTATTTATCTTCATACTGTAGTTATTTTGAAGAATGCTTTCCATAGTTGTTAAGGCCTCTTGCAGTGAATAATTATTTATTTTGTATAATGGTTTAACTGCCATTTAGATTAATTATGTGAGTGAAATTTTCGTAGATTTTCACATAAAAATAAATTCATATTTTCCCGTTAATTATAAATAAAACCAAATATAATTTCTTACATTAAATTATAATGAACTCGGTTTAGATACAGATAACCATTTAAATACGAAGAATATGGACATATTGTGCAATGTGCATATGTGCACCGTTTAGATGTAAGACTGTTGGAATGTTTTTTATCGCTTAGATGTTTATATTTATATGTCTTTCATCTGTTGTGTACATAGGTGCAGTGTATCGTACTTTGTACTTTGGACTCTGCACCTTGTGCATTGAATCTTGTACTTGTTTACAAGTTAAGCAAGTAACATTGATTGAGTAGCAATAATCTATTTTACTATATATGTATGTTAGGTTAGCTTCCTATGTTGCACTGCTACGCTGCGTCACTGACTGTTTGTATTGAACATTGTAATTAGTACGAATTATTTAATATATATTTATTTGTATTAACTCTTATCCGTTCCCTAGGATAAAGTCAGTCAGACGATCTCTACACCCTGCGCGGCCTCCATACAAATACTATGCAAATGCTCACATTCCGCGTGATTTATTTATCGTCATTTTACCTATTTAACTACGTCACAACACAATGATTGTGTTTCAATAATAGAAAGGACACTTTCAAAGTTTGGAATAATGCTATGTTATTGGTTTTAAACATCACAAAGACCTTAAGATGAATAAAAAAAACAATGCGTTTAATAGACAAAAAAAAAACAATATAATATATCATTAAAGTTGAAATAATACGCAGTACAAAATGTGTAAATGACAATAGATATAGAAGGATAATATGGAATATATTGATTCATTGTTTTTGACATTTTTTATAAAAAAAAGGTATGTACTTAAGTACTTAGAAGAGTCTCAGTAATAAAAATAGGGTTGTAAAATCTTAAAACATTATAATGAATGAAATACCATGCAGACGGAAAACAATGATGACAATAAAAATAAAAAACCATTATGAAACAAAGAAATGAAACAATAATGTGCAATTGTTAAATGCACTAGTGAAGGATCAAATATTTATTATGGTTTTCAAAATAATTCTTTGTGGTTACGCAATTTAGAGATCACCCAAAAAATGATTATCCAATAGCATTCAAAAAACCATTGTAAAACTATTATTCAAAAATAATGCACACTTCAGTGTTTAAAAAAAAGAATAGTCTATTGTTATTATCGTAGATTATTATTTGTGTATTTAGAAATACATTCTACATAGTATGCATTAGTAGAACTTAAATGGTAGTCATTGAGTTTTTTTTATTATTATTGAAATAAAAAGTGCGAGCTACTACGTGTTACCCGTATTTCATTATAGGTACTTTTGATTGGACTATAAGGTATGATACCCATAATGTAGTTTTTACGGCACGGGGAGGACAACCTGTATAATAATTTTATGCAGTTAATTTAGCAAATAATCGTAAAACAATACACACTATCATACAAGTATTTTATATTACATGATTCATAAGTTGTTTGTAATTTTGTACTGACACGGAGAGGGCGACTTGTATATTTATTACACATAGTTTATCTGCTATGTAACTGAATTATAACACATTTATTATAATTTATTTTAAAAAAAAAATTCCATCATAACTGGTGATATAGTATTTGCAGTATCAATTTTATTACCAAAATTTAGCATTTTTTACCAAATCGTTTTTTTATTATTTAGTTAGATTAAATTTAAACATTTTTTCTTTCACTTAAAGTTTCTGATCGAAAAAAATCGTCTTTCTTAGCGAAAATGATGCTGAATTCCGTACAAATGTTGTATCACGATTTCATATGAGAAAATCCATTTTCATTGCAAGTATTGCTTCTACTAGCCATTTGATGCAAGGAAACAGATCGAAAAAACTATGTTTCAAAATAAATGTCTGCCATTTGGTCCTCTTCGTCTATTCCATGTGAGATTACGTGAGAAGTAAGATTCTTATTCAACAAAATGAGATCTTATTGAACATAAAATCTTAAAAAAAATAATGAAATATTGAAATCAATGCAGACAAATACGTAATATTATTTGAATAATTTAATTTATTTATGAATGTGCACATGTAAATATGTATTATGTGGGTAAATAAATATAATATATTATGTTCACAATTAATAAATTATGTTTTTTCCCACATTTTTGTCAGTAACACTGAAAAAAAGGTCTAATAATGACAAGGTTGAGATTTCATATATTCTGTGAAAGATTTATTATATCACTAATGACTACAAAAACTATTTTTTGCTGTAAAATTATTA
Source organism: Athripsodes cinereus (assembly GCA_947579605.1). Lineage (NCBI taxonomy): Eukaryota > Metazoa > Arthropoda > Insecta > Trichoptera > Leptoceridae > Athripsodes > Athripsodes cinereus. The sequence goes on along the minus strand of OX388309.1, from coordinate 133,047 downwards.
CCTATAATAATGTGACTATACACAATAAAAAAAAAACAATTCTTACATACATAATTTAAACACTTTGTAGAAGTCATCACAGCTGGAATTCATAAAATATAAATGAATACTTTACTCAAAACAGCTGAAATGTGTTGGTGATTTTAGCGGCCCTAGAGAACGGTCTCCGTATGATTTTTGAAAAAGTTAAATAAAATCGATTCTAAAAACTAAAATCCAACTTTTTTTTCATAAATAGTTTACTGACAAATCATTCCAGGAATACTAAAAATTATTTGGCGATAAAGTGATATTTAGTAGTATTTTTATTGATTTTTCAATCGATTTTGCCGCGGAGGCCCCAAAAAACGGATGGCGGTTAAGTGAATATCCGGTACTACATTGAACTAAATAAATAAATATTATATCATACCTATAAGCTATTTACTTGCATACATGGAAAATATCTTATAGTATTTAACTAGGTACATAAATATATAAACAAGTTGTTCACTAGTCACGTAGATGCAATTTATAAAATAACTTGTAACGTTATTCCGTTGAGAAGCGTTCATTTGTACTTTATGTTCTACCGGATGAGATAATTTTGCAAAATTAATGTCAAGTGATCGAAGAATCTGTTTTTTCTTTGTAATTTTAAATACGCATTTGATTTTGCGTTATCGAAAGGCATCCAAAACGATCGTCACTGCAAACCCGAATTTACAGAAGAACGAGTAGGTACATAATATGTAGGTATATGTATCTTACTTCTATAGCTTAGCCTCCTGAATGTATATAACCTCTGTATCTCATTCACATATCGCTGAAGATGGACTAGTCCACTAGTCAAAGACCTTTGCCATTTATTGAAATTTTTAAGTGATAAACACTTTTTTAATTTACTCGTTTTTATCGCTTTGTAAAAATTTACTTTCATGTTGTTAACACTGAAGAAATCAAATCTATATTTCTTCCATCCATACCTTAATGTAGTATGAAGTATTTTACCTATTTTTGTATCATAAAAAAAAATAATAATAATGTAAACGTGTAAAAGGCTTTTTCCTGTGTATATTTCCAAAAGAAAAAAATAGTTCACGAACTTTTTTCTGCACTTGATTAATATTTGATTCAAAACAATAATTTATAATGACCGTGTTATTATTATTTAATTTAATTATATTCTGCATACACGAATGTCCTCGAGCGTAGAATACAATCCTGAGAAATTTATGTAATTTTATTTATACAGGTATTCATTACATTCCCTCACCTCATTATCTGTTCCCATTTCATTTAGTACCGAGTAATACAATGGCTGTTTATAATTTCCTTTTGTTTGTTTGTTTATAATGTTTAATTACCTCTTATTACTCAACACAAACTTGTTTGAATATTTTCCTTCACTTCATACAAATGTGATCTTAGACACCTGCACTTAGTTATATTTTATTTAAGAGATTCATATTTTTTTATGATTTTGACAGAAATGAATCAAACATTTTCTCTGAAACAATATAATACATTTAAAAATAATAATACCGTCCCTTAAAAACTACTCATTAACTTATTGATGGTAATTTCTCTGCAAAAAAAATCACGATGGTTGTTATTTGAAAATATTTTTTGACAAAATATTTACAACAAGTTAACTGCTTCTTCTCCTTATGGCCCGCTAGACTTGAATCTCGAGGGTCCGAAGCCATGTGTTTATATTCCGTGATTTAGATTTCTCCACATGCACATGTCGGAGAATCGGTAAGTCCCCATCGGTGTAAGTGGTACCTACGCTGTGGAAATGACTCTTCATCTGAGTCGGATCAGCGTACACCAAAGTTTTCTTGGGAGGAGAAATCCAGATGGTTGTTCAGATACGTCTCTAATTAGTTCTTGATTTTTTACTGTTGTCAGAGACCAGCTAACTGCTGAAGCAATCTTTACAAAGGTATGTAGGTACATTTAGATGGTATTTCTATATAAGACGATACAAATGAGAATATTATGTTGCAAATAATTTCACTGCCTCGTGTCATTGCACACAACTGATTTGCAAGAAGCTTAATACAATAAAATTAACTTTTCCTCTTTCCATCCCCCGTTTCAACTCATATTTTCCTTCCATTTTTACAGAACATAAATAATTGCGAAAAAATCAATACACGCTTTTAAAAACACGGATTATATTACTCAATACCAAATTCATTATAATATTTGACTCAATGATAAGATGTTTTTACTTCACTTCATTATTTTATTTGATTTATATTTGACGAATTTAATTAATTGGAGGATATCAAAATACAATAAATTATATACCTAACAGTTTTTTAACATGGAATGCTTTGATAATACCTATATGTATATCTATTTATCTCTCTCTCTCTCTCTGGTTTCAATCCTGGGATTGGTTTGCAGCAATTATCTCTTTAATTCTTCTCCTCCACTCCTCCCTGTCTTGTGCGGTTCTTTTGAATTCTGCATATGATGAGCAGCGCATGTCCACCAACAGGTCCTCCAGGTACTCTCGGCGTGGGCGTCCCCTAGAGTTTGCCCCCTCGGTCATACCCTCCATTACGGCATGCAAGAGGCCTTCTTGTCGTATTACATGGCCGATCCACCTTGCACGCCTTTCTGACAAAATCTTGAGCAGGTGCCTTCCTCCTTCGATTCTTTGAAGAACTTCTGCGTTTGTGATGTGGTCTCTCCAGGAAATTCCTAATAGTCTTCTATAGGTCCACATCTCAAACGCCTCTAGTCTTCGTTTATCTCTTTCAGATAGGCACCATGTCTCGCAGCCGTACATCAGGATACTCCATACATAGGTCTTGATGAGGAGTATTCTCAGTCTCAGGTCTATATTGTTTGATTCTATTATTTTCGACTTTTTATTAAATGCAAGTCTAGCCTGATTTATACGGCTGTCGACCTCACTCTTAGACCGACCGTCCCATGTTATTTTGCTCCCGAGGTATACAAACTCCTTGGTGTTCTTTAGTGGTATTCCCGACATCACTACTCTCATCTGTTGTTGCGTTTGACCTACAGTCAGCAACTTTATATTTATATTTATGTATATTCTATTTATTTCATAAGTAATGCAATTAGAACTATCAATGAAATAAGTTGAAACACTTTATGCATAATTTACGTGAATCTTTCAATAAACCAATACCTATTGATAAAAGTTCCTAGGTACATGGTTAAATTCAGTATTAAGTTGATAATGTTCATTGAAGAGAGACCCACCTCACACCCGGATATTTCAGGAGTCATAGACTACGGCTAAAACCGCCGTCGTGGGAATCTTTTAAGCTTCACTCTCTTCAATGCCCCTCTTGAAAGTATGTTTATTTTATTGAATAAAAAAATACAAAATTATATAAAAAGCATAAAAGAGGACAAAATATAGTACAATATAAAAGGTAGATAACATCGAGTAAATATGATATATAAAAATTTCTGAGTAACAAAAAGCCGATGTGAGGTGTCCAGAAACTTGTTATTTGGCATTCAGAAGGCGCGAGCCCGAGAATCACCAGTGCCGAATGGTGTGAAAACATTAAACCCTCCTAAAATGGACATACCTCCCAAACCTACTCTCCACCAAGGGAGACAGGACGATACAACGAGAAAACGAGTTCACTATCGCGCCAACGCCGCAAAGGGCAAAAACCAACCCTAAGACTCTGCTGCGTCAGGCGGGGGTGAACCCGGCTGACGCAGAAGCTCCCAACGAGATACCTACACATCCACAAACACCAAAAATGCTTTAAGGTTCCTCGGGCATTGCAGAACCTCCCCAAACCAAATTGGTCTGGGAGTGCTCTTACTCATATCATCTATCATTGCATCTCTAGCATCATTCATGAAGGAGCACTCCCAAAGGATGTGCCCAGCATACTGCGCCCCCAACCCACAAACACACCACGGATTCTCCGCTAGGCCAAGGTCATATAACCTGCCCTTTAGATCACCGTGTCCCGTCACAAGCTGGACGGCATGGTGATTGAGGGAAAGGAATCGCCTTTTCATTCTCTCACAAACGTCAGGGAGAAAACTGTAGACCAATCTAGCAGTTCTCCCCCGATCCCACCTATCTTGCCAGACCTCCAAAGTTCTCTTTCGAATCATGCCTAGATTGTGATTTGGTTCATACCTATCGAAAAATACATCATATCAACACTTTCGTAGGTGTAAAATTCCATGTTATACGAATAAAAAATCACTTCGCACATATATATTAATGTAGTGCGTACCTATATAAGAAAGTGTTGTTTGTAATAATCGTCACAAACTGCATTTCAAACTCTTTGGACAAGGTGATAAGAAAAAAATGTCTCGAATAAAACTCAATAAGTATCGTCCGTACTCGTACTTGTATAATATGTGACACATCTTTCTCTTTGGTTTCGGTCCTGTGGATTGGTTAACAGCAAAACCCTGCATCTTTCTTTCTATTGTTCTCTATCCTGTGCAACCTTCTTCAGATCTTTGCACGATCCGCAGTTCGTATCTTCACACAAATCATCAAGGTGTTCTAGGCGTGGGTGCGCCTTTGCTTTGTCTCCTTAGCCATCCCTTCTATTTTATTACTTGTAGAAGGCTTCCGTAATGCATTATGTGTTTTATCCATCCATCTAAAGCGTCCTTCTGAGATGATTTCTTCTTTGATTCTGATAATAACATCGACATACGAGATGTGGTCCCACCACGATATTTCCAAAATGCTTCTTTAAATCAACATTTCAAATGCCTTTAATCTCTTTTCGTGTCTGATAATATCTATATTATGATAATACTTTACCTATTAATAATGTACACAGTATGACATGACTGTGTCCTTAAGATAAATAATATGTATTTACATCTTCATCATCATGTATAAGTGCGTGTAAAATATAGTCTTGATAGTAGTAGGTACATAATTTAGATAAATAGTAGGTGTTTATCTCATCACCGCCCTCAACGCTCCTCTCGGGAGCACAGGGCAGAAACCAGCCTCCTCAATTCAGAGCGTCTCTGTGCCAACTGCGACACCTCTTTCCACGACATTCCTTGCGCTCTGATATCGTTGTCATAGGAACGGTGTATTGTGAAAGAGGGACGCCCGGGCCGACGGAACCCCTGCGGAGGGAAAAACAGTGCTCTTTTTGGCCAACTATCATTAGGCATTCCCAAAACATGTCCCAGCCAGGACCATTGTCTCTCCTATATTACGGAGATTACAGGTCTCTGCTGGGTGCGCCGGCGCACAGCATCATTTGTAACATGTTCATACCATTTGACATCCAAAATCCTTCTAAGACACCTGTTTTCAAAGCTTAGTGTCTTCCGCTCCTGAGCCTTGGTTAAGTGCCAAGACTCACAGCCATATAGAAGGATTTGGATGATGCACGCATTGAACAAGCGACATTTTGTCCTGATGCTGAGTCCAGACGCCTTCCAAACTTTGTTCATGTTATTGAAAGCCCCACTAGCTGCCCCTATGCGGATTGGCAATTCCGACCGGAGATCACCCTCTGGCGTTATGGTTGCTCCCAGGTACCTGAATTTGCTAACCTGAGATATTTGGGAATTACCAACCATTAGTGGGGTGTGAGTACTCGTGCATGTACTATTACATATGTACTCCGTTTTACCAGCGTTGATACGAAGGCCAAGGCGCAAGGAATTTTCATAAAGAGCATTAGCGTTGCACTGTAATCCGTCCACAGATGTATCAAAAAGGGCTAGATCATCCGCATATTCAAGATCGTGCAGCACTCCCACAGACGTCTCACTGTTTTCACGCTGTGATAAAGGCACACCGCCAGGGCCCAGAATAGATTTTCTGAGCAGGTAGTCCATAATTATGGCAAAGATAAAAGGTGCCAAAATACAGCCCTGCCGGACTCCAGTGGTGATCCTGAAGGTGTCAGTATGACCACTTGATGTTCTGACAGAACATTCAGAGTCCATATGCAGGGCTTTGATCATGATTACCACCTTGGGCGGGATGCCATACGCGGCCAGTATTTTCCATATGGTTGGTCTGTGGGGGCTGTCAAAAGCTTTTTCGTAGTCAATGAAGCAACATGCAAGCGGTGAGTTGAACTCTTGCGACTGTTGAAGTACGCATCTGGCACAGAAAATTGCGTCCGAACAGAACTTGCCAGGCACAAACCCGCATTGTTGCTTAACACGATATCGTCCCACTAGGACGATCGCATCATATCATTATACAAAATTATCAAAAGAGAAATTATCAAGAATTTAAAGAAATGAATTTACATTAATTATACATAAGGTAAGTATATAAAATTGGCTCAGCCCCCAGTCTTCTATGTACAAAGCACGTAGAGGACACATAGAAAATTATATGATAGAGAAAGTATATAAAGAAAGTTACAGTTATATTTGCAAGTAAAACAGATTAATATATTGGCTCAAGTTCATGTCTAGGTATGAATCTACTTGGTCTATACAAGAGGAATGCATTGTGTGGGTGTGTACATATTTCAATTATATATTTATACTTACTTAAAGCTCAGAGAATTCCTTATCCTTTGGTTTCATCATTTTCTTATGGTCATCATATCATTATAGAATACATAGGTAATTCGAGCAATAATGTTTCTTCTGTTAGCATACTTTATATTGCAAAGATTCTACTTATATCTTTTCTTGAGTAGAATTATAGATATATATCTCCAAGTAAACAATCAAAAATTATGCAACAAGTGCCAAATAAGATCTTCAAAAGTAATTTATAGCTTCCCGGAAGATGGTACAGTCTCCATATCGAATTAGATCTCCATTCTGTTCCTCATTTACTTCTTAGCGAGACAGGGGAGTCATCCCGCCTTAAGATGGTCGAGGGTTCGAACCTCGACGACAAGATGATTCAAACTATAAATAGGTTATATGAATTCCACTTACAAAGAGGCTAAGAAATGTACTTTTAACAGAATAGAAGCACAGAAGGTACTTGTAGGTATAATATGGATTTCAACAAAAAGATGAATTAAGTTATGTGGACATTTATTGTGTGCAAATATTGTATAACAAAACAGTTACTTCGAAGGTAGACTTGTATGAAATAATATACTTTACAATACGAAAATCATGGAAGTACTAGAGAATTTGAATTGTGATATTACAACATTAAAATTATAAACAAATTGAACCAGTCATTCTTCATTCAACCTTAATAGCTTAATTTAATACACAAAGGAAAATTATTATATCTATTACTATATTCAAATGAACCCGTAACAGGGTAGGAAACATATCATTATCCACATTATGCAATATGACTTTAGAAATACAATCACTTACGGATTACAAAACATGTAGTCGGCGTCAAACACCAAGTTATGTAAATTAATGGTGAGATGCAGTGGTTCTTTGGCGGTAGGGTCCAGAGAAAGAGGACATACTCAAATGTCTCTAAGGCGAGAGCTGGACATACCAAGAGGTTCGAATGTGGTGGCTGAGACAGAACATGGCAAATTCCGTCCTCAGAACGGGCGATCCTATCTTCTCAAGAGGCGGGAGAACATCTGTGCGTTCATAGGTTCATACACTGTTCTCAGTTTACTGAGTATGGGACATCACAATAAAAGCAAATACAATGGCGAGACACCTAGGTATGTATCGGCGTTATCAATCACCTGCGACGCGACATTAAGTGTTCCATATTACGGTTAGTAAATCGTCACAGATTATTATTATAGACGGTGGAATTGAAATAATTATTACATGGAACTTTAAGGTGGTCACCAGCAAGATTAATTACAACTACATATACTCAAGTACATGAAATAGAATACTGAATACTTCCAGAGGTTAGTCGTTACGTAACCGTAAGTATAGTTCTAAGTATCACAGGAGTACAACCCGGATGTTCATCACACTATTATGTCGTACGATATTGCTTAGTCATTGCTATTCTCGCATAAAGTTTTTGGAGGCAAAAATGAGTCGCGCCCATGACGAATTTATAACACACATATCGATTACTTCGTGATATTCTTTTTTAACGACACACAATTAGAATAGTTTTACGTACAATAGAGGGCAACACACTTGTTTATCACATTATGAAGTTAAGTACTATTAAATAATTATCGTTAGTATTATTATTGTGTCGGAGCTACACACAAGGCGGTTCGCAACCAAGGCGGGGAAGGGACAACCCCTTCCTTCGTCCAACCTATGCCATGGTTTGCGGGTAACTGATTTCAAAAAGACGCGTTCTATTCAACAAACAGTTGGTCTAACGAATTAAGTGCCGAGTGCAAGTACGGGGTTCACACAGATGCCTTCGAGAAGTCACGTGACATCGGATGATTTCCATAACGTTCGATTATTATTATTATTATGGATGACTCATGGACAACAAATGGATATTGGAACATTAGCTAGTACGAACTTCTCCGCAGCGATTATTTAATGCGTAGCATGCTTTCTCAGAGATGCCAACACTGGTTTTTGAATGCGACCCAATATGATTTGTGAGAGAACTTTACCGGGCACACTAAGTAGTGTGATGCCACGGTAGTTTCCGCATTCCAGTGGGTTTCCCTTCTTGAAAAGTGTCACGATGGATCCATTTCTCTAATCTTTCGGGCAGAGCTCCTCATTCCACACCTTGTTAAAGAGATGGTACAGTGGGTGGATAAGCGCATTCATGCCATACTTAAGGAGCTCTGCGTGGATTCCATCTTCACCTGGGGCCTTGTTGTTTTTTAGCCTTTTTACAGCTGCCTCAATCTCCTCATGTGTTGGGGGGGTTTCGGCTATCCCAGATACCTGTGGGATATCTAGGTCGCCATCCTCATTGCCAACATCAAAAGGTGAGGAGGGGTCCGGTCGGTTAAGAATGAACTCAAAGTGTTCTCTCTATCTTCCTCTTACTAAGTCAGGGACAGAGATCAGGTTTCCACTGCTATCATTAATTGAGTCAGCAGTCTTATTCTGACCTCTTCCTCCTAACATGCGGGTAATTTCAAAGAGAGTCTTCGAGTCATTCCTGGCCGCGGCAGTTTGTGCAAGCTGTATTTTGGCTTCGACATCACGTCGTCTGTCTTTGCGCACAGATTGCTTTACCAGGCGGTCTAGCTCTCTGTACGAATTTCTTAGGGCCTCCAGTTTCGTAGGGGACTTTTCAGCATCTCTGAGTATTTTGACTTTTTGGCGATCTTGAATATATCCCCAGGACTCCATAGACATCCATGGTGGTTTGTTCCTCTCTTTGAACCCAATGGACGCAACCGCTGCAGCCTTCACCACTCTCTGGAACTCCTCCCAGGCCGACTCTACTGAGTCATTATCGGAAAGATACCGAGAGAGTTCAAATCCTTGGTGCAGCTCAGCCTCATACTTCATGAGAGACCGAATATTCCCTAACCCACAGACGTCAAACACTCGCGGTACAGCTGGTCTTGCAAATTTATTGAACCTTAGCTTCATGGCTCCGACAAGGAGCTCATGATCTGTGTTCAGGTCCGCTCCACGAAATGTCCTGACATCCTGTAGATCAGAGCGGTCTCGGGCCTTAACCAAAAGATGATCAATTTGGTTTCTGGTACGTCCATCAGGTGAGGTCCACGTGTATTTGTGGATATCCTTGTGAGGAAACAGTGTTCCTCCAATAAGGAGTCCTTGGAGTGTTGCATACTCTATAAGACGGGAGCCGATGTCATTTAGCACTCCCATGCTATGCCCCCCCATTACGCCAGGACCGTTCAGTGGGTCATTGCCTTCTTTGGCATTAAAATCGCCCATCACAACGATCCTATGCCTTTTAGGAATTTTGGATGTGACGGCTGCCAGACAGTCATAAAAACTGTCCTTGACCGTCCCCTCCGCATCCTCTGTGGGGGCATAACACAAAAGTACCGTCAACGGGTCACCCGTTGCCCTAAACGAGGCGCGTAGCAGCCTGTCGGAGATGGGTCCCCAATTAAGCAGCGAGCCGGCGGCCCGTTTGCTCATTAGCAAGGCGACACCATGCTTGTGTTTTGTCTTGTGGCCAGAGTGAATCATGGAATAGTTCCTCGCCTCACTCCTACCACAATCCAAAAGACGTGCCTCAGACACACCTAGCAGGTCTAACCCATAGTCACTCGCTATCTTGGCGGCAACCAACTCCTTGTCATGCCTCAGCGTCCTCGCATTGTACGTTCCGATTTTCAATTTCCTTATTCGGTCCAAGTTCTTACGGTCAGGGGGGCTACATGTAAATGGACCCCTCCCCTGTAGAGATCCAAGTGTCCGAGGCTTTATCCTGTTTCTGTTTGCAGTCGGTCACTTTAAGTATGTTGGGAGACAAGCCCAACGATACCGAGGCCCGGGAAAGGACGGCTCCATCCTACCTGATTGTTGTAATTCTCAGTGGAGGCTCAAGACTGAACTGCTTTGAAACCATAACGTAAAAAATTGAGAGATTACTTTTTAATCTAGGCCACTGTTTGAATGTGCAATGTCATTGAAATAACATGAACATTTGAAAAACAAAGGCCACAGTTATCTACATAATATTTATCTACATAATATAATACGAGTATGGCATCCCGCCCAAGGTGGTAACCATGATCAAAGCCCTGCATATGGACTCTGAATGTTCTGTCAGAACATGAAGTGGTCCAACTGACACCTTCAGGATCACCACTGGAGTCCGGCAGGGCTGTATATTGGCACCTTTTATCTTTGCCATAATTATGGACTACCTGCTCAGAAAATCTATTCTGGGCCCTGGCGGTGTGCCTTTATCACAGCGTGAAAACAGTGAGACGTCTGTGGGAGTGCTGCACGATCTTGAATATGCGGATGATCTAGCCCTTTTTGATACATCTGTGGACGGATTACAGTGCAACGCTAATGCTCTTTATGAAAATTCCTTGCGCCTTGGCCTTCGTATCAACGCTGGTAAAACGGAGTACATATGTAATAGTACATGCACGAGTACTCACACCCCACTAATGGTTGGCAATTCCCAAATATCTCAGGTTAGTAAATTCAGGTACCTGGGAGCAACCATAACGCCAGAGGGTGATCTCCGGTCGGAATTACCAATCCGCATAGGAGCAGCTAGCGGGGCTTTCAACAACATGAACAAAGTTTGGAAGGCGTCTGGACTCAGCATCAGGACAAAATGTCGCTTGTTCAATGCGTGCATCATCCCAATCCTTCTATATGGCTGCGAGTCTTGGCACTTAACCAAGGCTCAAGAGCGGAAGATACTAAGCTTTGAAAACAAGTGTCTTAGAAGGATTTTGGATGTCAGATGGTATGAACATGTTACAAATGATGCTGTGCGCCGGCGCACCCAGCAGAGACCTGTAATCTCCGTAATACAAGAGAGACGATGGTCCTGGCTGGGACATGTTTTGAGAATGCCCAATGATAGTTGGCCAAAAAGAGCACTGTTCTTCCGTCCGCAGGGGTTCCGTCGGCCCGGGCGTCCCTCTTTCACAATACACCGTTCCTATGACAACGATATCAGAGCGCAAGGAATGTCGTGGGAAGAGGTGACGCAATTGGCACAGAGACGCTCTGAATGGAGGAGGCTGGTTTCTGCCCTGTGCTCCCGAGAGGAGCGTTGAGGGCGATGATGATGATGATGATGATTGTATACCTAATAATATGTATGTATGGCATCTGAAGTACCATAGCACAGGCGGGGCGGGGGTCTGCGTAAGACTACAAATAAATCTGAAATGAAATATTATTTTATTTTTTCCTGCCTTAACTCTACACATGAATATACCTCAGCCACAGATATAACTTTATATTTTTATATCCAACGCCCTGCAAAAGAGGTTCGTCCAGTACACCTACATACATTTATTTATCGTCAACTTGTGTTTTCTTAAAGAATTAATTCATACAATAATAAAATCACACAATATTATTATTATAATGTTTTTGACTCAATGGTGACTCGTTTTTTTTTCATAGATAATAAACAATAAAGATATGAACGCAGTGGCTTGCCTTCTCTTGGCCATAGTGTTTTATTTGGCTGTTACATTGATTCTGTATTGGTGAAGTTGTGTGGAGTTGGTTGCTCGGTGAGCCGGTGCTTAATTGTTTTTGTGATTGATTAGAGTTTCACAGTTTTTTGTTCATTTGTTTAGCCAAAAAATAAAAGAATAAAATTTTAATTAATACATTTTTGAATTCTGTGTATCAATTTCCAATAGTTTTTTTTTTATTTCAATTCAGCATCATTTTAAGTTTATTCTAATTGAATTAAAATTTCTAACTTGTTTAATCGTAGATTTATTTACTGTGATGGGTAAGAGTGGATACTTAGATGGTTTGTTAGTTGCTAAGATTTGTTATTGTAAAATGTTTTTGTTATGACTGTACGAGGTGCCTATAAGACTGAATAAATAAATCAATGTACCTACATACTCGTATATTTATATGGCGTCAGATACAACTTATTATTTTTGTTATAATATAGTGCCAGCACTTGTGACACATTGCTTTTATTTCATGATTTTTTATCTGACAATTATTTAATTGACTTGCGTGCAATATTTTTTCATTAAGTCATCATAAAATCTTGCATTAACTACTTAGGTTAAGAAATAAAAATGAGTATGGAAAAAGAATGCAAGGGAGTTAAGAATTGATAACTTATTAAGAAAACTTTATTTAGAGTAAGTGAAATTAAAGTTTTAAGTATTTTTATGTAGAACACTTTTTACAGGATTATAATGATTTGTTTTTATATAATCGTATTGAAGTTTGATTTTGAGTATCTTTGTTTGTAAAATGTTTATATTTAGTTTTCGCAAACAAGTCTTGAATAAGTAACAAAATAAATAAAACAAGAGTTTTATTTATTTCGTTATGGAATTCAACTACCTAAACACCGACACATTGAATATCTTGAATAAGTTATGGTAGTAAAATTATTCGAGATTATCAGCTATCAATAACATAACAAGATTTCTAATAAATAAAAAAAACATACCACTAAGAAAAATAGAGAAACAAAAATATTTATAAATTGTTTTATAGATAATGTAGGTACCTACCTAAGTAATTTAAATTATTAAAACAAAGGAAGTGAAAATGTCTTCAAAGTGATACGTTTCCATTGCTCTTTATATATATAATTATCTTTCTCTCTCTTTCTCTCTCTCTCTCTCATCTCAAACCGTCGCTTAGAGAACAGTTTGTGTCTTAATATAGTACATAGATATAATGTAACACATTGTGTTGAGTCAGGGACGACTTTCATTTTAATAGGATTCTTATCGGATTCTCTTAACAGTAATTTATCTGTAGGAGATTTAAGAGGCGATTCTTACTTTAATCATCAACAGTATTATTTTGTACTTTTATGAAAATGTAGGATACCAAATACACCTATATTAAAATTATATTGTTTATGATAAATACCAACATAGATACATCTATGCATACTTCGTTATACATTTATGTACCTCTCTACTAACTAATGATTGAATCATATTACTATATTTACTCTATGTGTAATGTTGACAGGGGTGGAGTTTCCAAAATCCCAAATCTATTTATATCCTTCACCCTTTCACAAACACTTCACAAAAATGTGGAAACCTTCACCTGGAGTTCACCGTTAATCATCTGGACACTTCCTTCTTGTGTCTGAGACAACTGCCAGTGGACCCTTATTACCTACGCTACGAGGCATCACTTCATTTAAAATTAAATACTTTGCACTGTGTTGCATTCCTCAGCGTAATGTGTTACTATTTCCAAAACAACACAACTATTTTATTATATCGAGAAAAGTTTAAAACATGTACGCAAGTATCATAACCAAAAAAAGCCCTTTTCACAATTGATGAGGCAACTAAACCTCTGAAGGTTAATACAACAACTAGATATAACTACGTATTACACAATATTTCATGAAATCAGTCAAACGTAGTACGTTAATGTTTTAAAATAAATTTCGAGTTAATATGTAATATAAGTAAGTAGTTAAGAAACACATTCGAAGACAGATATCTAGGCATAAAAATTATTCTGACACGTAGGCGAATGTCTAAATATTTCACTAGCCTAGCATACTACAGAGGTTGCATAGATTCAGGATTTAGTGAAAAATCATGTAACGCTCTAATGCGCAAGTAAAAAAACTGAAACTAAGATTAGATACATTTGACTTACAAAATAAAAAAAAACTATAAAATAAAACAATTGAATAAAACTGAAAAAAAGATCACGCGAAGTTGTCTTTTATAAGCCTAATAGTTTCATCAATTAAATTTACATTAATGTTACCTCATACAATAGTAGATACTTTGTAAAAAAACAAAACTTCCTATCGAAGAAATCGTTTTCTGTAGGTACTCGTATATTAGAAATTATTTGTAAGCTTGAGTTGTTCAAGAAGAGCGTGTCACCGTTGATGGATAAATAAATACAATTGACAATACTACTACTACTACTACAATATTATGCCATCACAGCAAATTATCCCACAAATGAGGTAGCCAGTATTTTAGCTGCACATAATAAATATTCAACCTATCCTCTCCATGCCATAAAAAAATTATTTGACTGTGTATTGGAGAAGAAGAGGTGGATCAACAAGTGTGTGTGTATTATATACACGTAACCAAAGACAAACCCTGAATTGAATTTATTCGCCATAGATTATCACCTTATGTCTATAGCCAGTGACTAGTGCTTCATAATTCACCACACAGATGGCAGTATTCAACAACTATAATGTAACGCACTGAAGGTAGGTACCTTCTCCTGTTCACTATTAAGATTATTCTATTTAATGGTTTCTTGTGTTATTACATAGAGATATTCTAACAATAAACATTCACAAAATATTCACATCTGAGACATTCTATTCCTTCTATTATGCAGGTTTAAAATGTGCAAGTAAGAAAGAGATACAATGTAGTTTCAAAGTACCTAAAATATGATTAAAGATTGGTGAAACACTTAGTAGACGGCAAACACGAGTTGATGGGTTTCTTTTCTTCTTCCTTTGCCATGTCAGTTCTCCCTGATGTTGGCGATCGCTCTGACGAAAACCTCCCTGTTCTATGCTGCCCTGAACAGGTCATTTACCGTCTTCATTCCGGTCCACTCTCTTATATTGCGCAGCCGGGCCGGGACATCTGCTTTCTGCCAACTCCCCGTCTTCCCTCTATCATGCCCTCCAATATAATAGGAGACGGTACTTAATTTATATCATATAACTTTCCTTACAATGTTCTGTCGTTTTATAATTCATTGTCTAAGGTAATGGCTGCAAATTTACAGTGACTGTAGTTTAATGGACTTGCATTGGACGGGCTCTATTGGTTTCCTTATTACACTAACATTATTGATTTGTTATTTTTTTACGTATTTTTCTACACATTCTAATATAGGTACCTGCCTAATCATCTTTTACCTAACAATTGTACCTAACAATTGGTGCAAGGACTGCGACAATATAAAATGTACATACATACAGGAGAGTAGACAAATGTGGAATACCATTTAGTTTTCGCACAAAAATGTACATTTGTGGTGATAAAAATAAAAGACAGATTTTTTAAATATGTTCTGTGAACATTTATTTAAGACAATCATATATAAAAAGAATAAAATAAGTTGTGGAAAAAATTTAAAAAATATATATTGGAATAAAGGGAAAAATCTTATGTTTTTGAAAAGGGTGACAAAAGAGGAATAGGTATTCCACATTTGTAACCCATTTGTAAGAAAAGGTTTTATAGCATTATTATGTATTAAGATCTGCAGAATTCGCACACAAATACTTCTCCAGCAGTAAATCTCGAAAAAATTTATTATATGCCCACTGTTTGCATATAAAGCATTGCACCCATTGCTCATTTTTGCCATGTGCGTTATATAACATACATTTAGTATCGTTAGTGAAAAACTTTTAAGAACAGTTAGAGGAATCATCATGGATACTGATGTCAGAATCTGTCGATGTAACAGGAGATTCAGGACGTTTCTTATTTTTTCCCTTTCCTTTTCCTTTACCTCTATTGGACATAGACGTAATTTGTTTTTTTATTGCTAAAGTATTTTTATGGGGAGAAGATGTTACAATAAGTGCTTTACCAGGTTTTCTACCTCTGTTAGAAGACCTTTCTTTGAGTGTTGGAACTGGTGATATTTGAAATGGACTAATGTATGTATATTTCAGAAGAAGATGGCCCTGCAACAGGTTCATGAAAAAGCGATCCAAGTTGACTTGATTCATAATTTGGCAGCCCATTGTTTGATTTTTCTTCTAGCTCAGTTGCAATAAATCCCACTGTTTTTGAGTTTTGTTGATTTTTTATGGCATCTGAAGTTATATAATAGATACATATTAATGCATTCTTTTTTGAGTAATATTTTGTTCGTTGTGGTTTATGTATTGTACATGGGTTACAAATGTGGAATACTATTCCAAATTTGTCACCCCTATAGTATTCCACATTAGAATTTTCAAGAACAATTTTTCATCACAAATTCATTTCACATAATCTCAAAATTTCACTAACAAATTATTATAAGTGCAATTAGAAACATTTAATTTATGCATATTTAATATTATTTAGGAAATAACAAAATAAAATGAGAAAATAAATTGATAAATATATCTTACCTTAAAAGTTTTAATAATGTAGAAAAAAAATAAACAAATTTTATTTCCGCTTCACATGTGTGTAGTGCTTACAAACACTATAAATACGAGGCATGCCTTTTAAGTTTTGTCGTTTGAAGAAAAAAACACAACTAGAACCTTATAGTACTTTTTATTGTTTTTCAAAGTATTCACCACGTAGCTTAATACACTTTTCCATTCGCTCAAACCAGTTATTATAACATTTATTCCACTCTAAAGTGGGGGTGTTCAAAATGGCTGACTTGAAAGCGTCGACTGCTTCTTCACCGGACTGGAACCTTTGACCACGAAGACTTTTCTTAATTTTAGGAAATGTAAAGAAATCTTTAGGGCTTAGGTCAGGACTGTATGGAGGATGGTCAAGAATTTCTACTTTTTCCTGCTTCAAATACTCAATTGTTTGCCGAGCGCTGTGTGAGCTTGCGTTGTCGTGGTGCAGGATGATGCGTCGCTTTGAGTTAGATTTTCGAAGTTCGGCGATGACTTGTGGTAAACAAACTGTGGTATACCACTCTGCGTTAACCGTTCTACGATCTTCAAGTGCAATAGTCGCAACATGGCTGGTTTTTCCAACGAACGTGGCCACCATCTTCTTTGAAGTGCTTCGAGAACGAACAACTTTAGTCGGCTTTGGCTCGTCTTGAAAGACCCAGATTGTAGATTGTTGTTTGGAATCAGGATCGTAGGCATAGATCCAAGATTCGTCACCACTGATGATGTCGTAGACGTGATTTGACTCTCCTCGGTTGAACCTTTCCAGAGTTTTCTTACACCATCTGACGCGGGCCGCCTTGTGATCGTCGGAAAGCAGATGCGGTATCCAACGGCAAACTAGCTTTCTCACACCAAGCGCTTCATGCAAGATCTTCTGAATGGTTGTCCCTGAGATGCCTAATAGAGCCTCTATCTCTCGATACGTCACATGACGATCTTCGAGAATTAGTTGTCTCACAGCAATGATGTTATCTTCAGTGAAGGCGGATTTAGGGCGTCCTTCGCGAGATTTGTCACTAACACTAGTATGTCCATGCTGGAATTCTAAATACCAGCGTTCGACAGTCCGCAGACATGGGGCTTCATCACTGAACACAGATGTTAGCTCTGCAAAACACTGAAGCCGTGTCAGGCCTCTTCTAAAGTTGTAGAAAATTATTGCACGAACATTTTCCTTAGAAAGATTCATTTTCGTACGTAACCTGACAGATTCCAGTCGACGCTGTGACTAAACAATAGCATTTATCCTAATACTTTCAACTGTTTTGTGATTCAAAATTTAAACACATTCGAATATAGAACAGTTCCAAATTCAAATTGCCGGGAAATATGGAAACGACAGAACTTAAAAGGCATGCCTCGTACTAAAAATTAATGCAATAGTATTGTTTTTACTATAAAACATCAGGTGACGACACTTGTATCTTGTGATACAAAGGTATTCCACTTTAGTAACCCTATTCCACATTTGTCTACTTTCCTCTAATATTTACTACTAGCTGACCCAGCGAACTTCGTACCGCCAAACAATCAATGAGTGATTAATATTTTTAATATCTTTACAAAATTCCGTAATCGTCCAAGTGTGTAATCGTATAGTGTAAAAAAATAAAATTCATTTATGTTGAACAATTATACTTAAGCCTCTACAACTGAGGTCGCTTTTTAGTTATTATTCTGCTGAGGAGTGGTCTGACAGACACTCATTTTAGGTGTATTGGTGATGCGGAAGCGTTGTCCAAAGATGAAAATGAGAAAAAATGCAAGAATGTTCCACTTACCTTCTGGATGAGGAATCTGGAACCTGGAATTCGCCTTGCCTCTCACACAAATTCACTTCTTTTATATATATAATAATAATTGATTTAATATGCGGTAATTTTTAATATTAATTCATGCGGGTTTGTAAATTTATATATGTGTCGCTGAGTTACGAAATCCGCTATAACACATTTTTGTAATACAGAGAAAATCGATAAAAACTATTATTTAAGTATTTAACATAATAACTTTATTGATTGTAAGATTGGTGTAACATTTTATTTTTAAAATAAATTTTGTGATTAAATAAAAAAAGACGGTTCATTTTGTATAAATAAAATTGCACGTGTCGGCTTTTGATAGGCACATGATGTTAAAGCGGGTTTCGTAAGACACACAGGATGATATAGAGGATTTTGTTAGAACTACATTCAAGTGCAACATGATAATTTATTCCAGTGGCGTCAACAAATTAAAATGCTGATATTTTATTTTAACAATTATTTATTTATGTAAAGAAAACCACCTACCTACTCATAGGAGTGATTTCCTTTAGTTTATTTATTTGAATTTAGAATTTTTGTTTTGACAGTTGGTAAAGTAATTTTGAAACATTAATGTTGTTGACCGAAGGTACTTGTTGGAAGTCCATTTCAAGATAATTGAAAAAAAACACAATATGTAGTTAACTTCCAAATGACTTTATTAACTTCGCGTACTAGTATTCGGAGACTCTCGTCTCCATCATCAGGCGATTAGTAAAAAAGTTAATTTTACTTTTTTACTTTTTTACTAATCGCCTGATGATGGAGACGAGAGTCTCCGAATACTAGTACGCGAAGTTAATAAAGTCATTTGGAAGTTAACTACATATTGTGTTTTTTTTCAATTAAAGTAATTTTGTTTGTAATTTTGTGTTAGTTTTGAAAGACCTGAAATAAAGACTTTAAATGTTGTTTGTTTTTATATTATTTCAGGTAATTGTTTTATTATTGTTTATTTTATGTTTAGTTTTATTTAGTTTCTTTAGTTTAAATAACGTTTTTAATAAATTTTTGATATTACTTCAGAAAAACACTGATTGCTTTATTTCAAGTATAAACATCCATTATATTTATATAAATATAGCATAAGTATTTATATTTCAATAAAATTGTAAATTTATATGAATTAACAAAATACGTTTTATTACTTGCTTTCTTCCATAGAAAAAGTAATGTTTTCGAAACTTGAGGAAATTGTTGCCGTATGTAGAATTATTTTTTGGTCACCAAATTTTTGAAAAACTTTTTTTATAGGGAAAAAATTGCAACTATGAAACTTAAGCGGCCCCACCCGTTGTTGAGTAATATGTACGGAACTTAAGGAAATTTATATTCGAAGTAAATTTTATTTTTGGCGGAAAAATAAAATATAACCGTCAAAAACAAAATCTAATTCAAATGTAAATTGGCCCCACCCGTTGTCGAGTATTTTTTCCCATTTTATTAAGTACCGAAAGGCATGCAATTTTAGTTTAATTTATACAACTTACAAAAAAAGTGATTTTAAACATCAAGTAAGAATTCGCATTAGGTACATGAAAGAAATGATAATCAATATTGTACATAAAAATTGATGACTTTGGCTGAGGCACAAAAATGTTTCGGAGACATTTCATTAATTGTTTTATTAATTTGGGTTAGTTGGAAGATATCGCGTCCCTGCGATAAACTCGCCCATTGTGCAAAATTATTCGTTTATACCATGTAACTTTATCATTTGTATCCATATATTTTGTACAATAAAGTTTATTATTATTATTATTAATTATGCATATATTTTTGTATGCAGATTTATTTTCAATAGGTGATAATATACCTGAATTATTTCATTATAATAATATTCATTTTTATTTCATAAATAGCATGATAAAAAAAGTGTTCACCTATGTCACATCAGAACTGCGCGCCACTGAATAAATACAGCAATACGCGCGAAATTCACTCAAAATATGTCAATATTTACTTACCGTTTTTGGCGTTGTAAGTGAACTTTTCAATTTTCTGTATGACTTATCTTTTTCCTTTCTCTATTTTCTTTACATTTATTAACATTAAAATCTTGATCACTCATTATGAATCAGTTTAAATTGCAATTATTTAAGAGAACCCAGAACGCCAAACTTACCAGATAAGAACAAGTTTGTACTGGCGGCCATATTGATTTTTTTGAAAATACTGGACTCTTATTGGTTGGTTGAGTTATAGGGGATGTTGAAAGGGACATTAAGTGATATAGTGGGATTCGTTTCTCAACCTCGTTTTATTTTATTTTTTCTGAAAAAATGGTGAATGTTTTCAAGTAAACAATTTTCTAAAGTTATAGAATATTTGATTACGAATATAACGACATATAATATAACTCAATTTTTGTTAAAATGTGTTATAGCGGATTTCGTAACTCAGCGACACATATTATTTATAAGCGGTGAAATATATTGACGCGGTAACGAATTATAGATTGCGCTATGTGTGCGGATTCACAATGAATATTGGAATGGGAATGAAAAAATTATAGGACCATACATATATGATTGCTGCAAGGATCGGAAGAATTGTGACAATTTTTTGATAAATGAAACATTTCGCACAATTTGTTTCACCTCCATATAGGGACAACCCGAAATCAACCATAAATTAGAATTGGCCCAAACATGCATTATTGCCATTATTCAAAAAGTTTTGATTATTTTCTTAGTTTTTTAAAAGTATTTGACATGTATGCTGACACCATTTAAAATAATATTGTTAAAGACAAAAACAGATATCAGATATCACAAGAAATTTATGAATGTTAATAAAAAATCACCATTTTTTTAAGAACAATTTACAAAAGTGAATAAAAAAAAAACATATATAATAAAAAAATAAGTAAAAATTTGTTTTCTGTTAATTTTTGTTAAAATGTAAAAAAATATTCGAAGTGCGTCCTCTCAGTCCTGGAAAATTTGTACCGAGCATTGTAGGCAGATATGTTTTTTGCATGCAAAACAAGTAAATCTTGTCTTCTTTTCAATTTACTCGGGTTCTCTAATCTTTCTTTTCAATTTACACGGACAAATTCTGCACAACCTTCTTTCACACGATGTCACAGGTTCGTTTTGTTCAGGGGCAGTTGGCAAATCTCGTCCTAAGGTACGATGTAGAGTCATACGCAATTTTTTTTAGAAATATATCATTATATACCTACTGTTTCATTATAGGAAGAACAAGTTCCCTATCAAGGCCTTAAATGAAATCTGCTATCGATGGTGTATAAAACATTTAAAAAAAATACGTTATGGCAACACGTGACAGCGGAACTTTCATACAATAATGTCGCTTTCGTACAAAAAAAATATTATTCATTGTTAAAGCTATTGTGTCTATTAAAATAAATAAATAAAAAAAAATACAATCCAAATTTCCGACTTCTCGTTAAATTTTCCAAACATTTATGCATTTCTTTCATGCAAACCGTCTCCTGATAATTACGAATAAAAAAAATAATCAGCCAATTTAATTCATTTTTATTTATATATAGATATTTAGTAGGTAGGTACTAACCGACATGTAGTGAAACATGAAGCATGTAGGTAGGTAGGTTAGTATCACATGAAATATTTCCACTGCGTGTATTCCGCAGCACAGAGAACATCAGCTGCTCTCCTTGTTCAGCATTAACTGTATAATAATATACATAAATATAAAATTAAACATTGCGCTTTCTTCACGTAATATCAGTTCTAACAAACTACACACACAAGGCACGCTATCACATATTATTGTCTAATCAATAATACATATAGGAACATTATAATATGTGCATACACCAATAAAACCAAATTGTGGTTTGTTGTTGTTTGTTTGTGTGTATGTTTGTTCCTTAAAATGACAGCATAATTTTCACACCATTGTAAATTGTTCATTCTTATCCAATTAATACAATTACCTTATTTACATTTTCCTTATTGACACCCAAATTGACCACACAAAATATTTGTTTTTGTTTTGACATTTTTCAATAATTTGACTTTTCTCAGCTTCTATTGACACTGAATATTAGGTATTAATTCTACAACATCCATTCTTAAACACTGTGCTACTTGACGTCCTATTTATTTTTGTTTGAAATAATCTCATAAATATGTACTCTTTTTTCTTGGGAATTTGAAATGTTTCATAACTCCTCGGTTTTCTTACAGAAAATTTTCTCAAATCTCTTGACCAAATTTTTATAAAAAACTTTTTTACCTAAGTTGACGTTATTCTATTATTTAATTGTACTCTTGTTTTTTATTAAATTAATTGTTTTGTGTCTTTTTTTTAAAAAAAATAATACTTTTTGTATGCATGTATTGTATGTATACTCATTTTTTTACATGTAAAAGGCTTCGGCCGTGAATATCTGAATAAATGAATAAATAAATATTAAAATAATATACATACTAACATATATATTATGTACATGCTATAGGTTAACACCTTCATATTATGATGCAACGCGACCTATAATATGTGTGTATCATACCGATATCAAAGTTCTTGTATTTATATAGGTAGATATTATAGACTGCATTCAACACATAGATAAAAATACAAATTTATATAGTTAAGTGTTTACCTTACAAAAGCTTTCCTGATTTTTGATTGAATACATTCTAAGGAAAACTGACATAGGTATGCTTTTTATTACTTTGTTTATGTTTTCGGCATCATATCATGCTTTTTATAATTTATTCTTTTATTATTTACAAGCTTTTGTAACCCGGCATTGCTCGGGTTTAAATAAACAGAAACCGTGCAAATACATGGGTTAAAATTGGTATTTTTAGTTTGTAGTACCTACATAAATCTTCAAGTGATTTGCCATGAAAAGTAAAGAAAAATATTAAGTACCGAGGTACTTTTGTATTTATTTATACAAAAAATCAATTAACATTGTTTATGGATTTTTTACATATTACTATTCTTATTCTACAGTATGGATTTCTATGGTCTCATAATATCCTCCATTATGAAAATAGCTCAAAATGTCAAAAATATGCAATTTTTATTCTCATAATTCAGGATTTTTTGTCATTAGCAATCACAATGTTTCATTATGTAAACAGTCCCTAATTATTTAGTTTCAGTATTGTTTTATTTATTGTTACATCCATTTTGAAATTAATTCAATACAATGAAAAATGTTTGACTATAAATATTGGATTTTCATACATTCGCTTGGCAATTTTGTCAAGCGAATGTATGGGAATCTCATTAAAATTGACAAAATTGCCAAGCGAATGTATGGGAATCTCATTAAAATTGTAATATCTTTATCAATACATAAGATATTTAAAATGTTTTTAGCCTTAAACCTGCCCAGGAGATGAGACCTCGTAAAGAGTGTATTATTTTACTTCTGTCTTTCCTTATTTCAGAGTCCATTGAGGACATACGCACATACGAACCGACTCAAATATTTATGTGTGGATTTACTTATTCTTTTTGCACATCATCATTATAATAATAACAGTAAAAACGAAACAATATAAAATTTAATAAAAACTTGGACGATATGCAGTGGCGAGATTATCACTATAAAGTTATTTCTTCCATCTAACCACGATTTGAATAATCGTTTACAGTTTATAATATTATTTTATTATAATGTACCTGGCCATCAATAGAATCTTGCCTTAAATATAATGTCAATATGTATGTATCTTATGATATAAAATATAATATGATCATATTTGGTTGTTTAAGATAACTATGTTAATGGTTAATTCATATATTAATAAATATTAATTTCTAAAAGAGCCCTATTTTTTGTAATGCGAATGCATCATCAATATTTTATCTTTTCAAAACATTCTGATATGCCTGGTATGTAGCTATTATATGGAAAAGTCATCGGTAAAAATATTATTGTCATTTAGAAAGTGGTACAAGTGGCACAAGATGATCGACATTTTTATCCAGCTATGTGGACGCTGCTATAAAACCTTTACATAATTAAAACATAGGTATGTGGTGACAACAAACTGTTTTGCGTCAACGTGTACCTATATACATATATAAAGTTGAGGAAAATGTATGTCTGTAGTTGTATTAGTTGTTTGTGTTTAATACTCATCTTTGTATTGTAGTGTGTGATTATTTTTGTAATTGACAGTATTGTTGAGACATGTTTGTAAATAATTGATTTTGTTTGACTAGATGTTTTTATTAATTTATTATAAGGTTTTAGTTTTCTTTTTTTATTTTTGCTAACTTCAAAAACTCTATTGTTTTATATCTCATTGGTATTTCTGCCACAACACAGCCCTATGGCTAGTGTGGAAGACATTTTTTTATGATTGTATTAAGTATGTTCAACTGTGTTATAATGAAAATGTAAAGACGATATTATTTGAATATAAAATTATTATTATCTCATATCTCATTTATTTAACAAAACAATATTAGATTCTACATTTTGAACACAATATAAGATTAACAATAAAATTTAAATATAACATTAAATAACAAAAACCATAAAATATTAAAATAAATTTATATTCAAAATGTAGAACCCCAACATTATTCGAGTTGATTCACCATGATGTTCTATGAAATAGTACAATCATGGGAGATCACTTACAGAGCTACAGGGACAAAAACCTTCTTACTATCCTGGTGGACGATAGAAGTACGGCCTTCTGCATGCTGTATTTGAGCCTGTCATCTACTCCCAGTTTTCTGAGATTGCTTGACAGACTCTTAGGTATTAAACCATTCACAGACAACACTATAGGCACGATGATTGTGGAAGGTGTTCTCCACATATCTTTGATTTCGTGAGCAAGATCAAGATATTTTATTATCTTATCTTGCTCAGCTTTATTTAAATTTTCATCGTGCGGTATAGTGATGTCTATGATGTATGTTTTACGGCATCTGCGATCAACCAACACAATATCTGGTCGATTAGCTATAATACATAGTTCGATCAGTTTGAATTGGTCGATCCCAGTAGAGTTTAGTGTCATTGTTTTCAAGTACCGATACTGGACAATAATTATAGTATGGTAATTTTGATTCCTGTTCAATTAATTTAAATTTCAAAGCTGAATTTTGATGTAATATTTTTGCTACCTGATCATGTCTTTTCAAATAGTCTGTTCCGGAAAGAAGAGAACATACAGACAAAATATGTCTTAATGTCTCTCCCTCCCGATAACAGGCTCTGCATCTATCCGAAATATTTTGTTTCATTATAAATTTATTATTATTATAATATTTGTCTACCATAAGAAAGATTTCTTGTAATATCAAGTCTCGTGGTGACACGAATTTAATTAAATAATTAATTATAGTAGATAAGTATTGTAACGCAAAATACTTTTCATTATCTCGGATTTGTGTTGTGCTTCATGTTTGTCATCTGCCAATATTCTCCGAATAGATGTAATCAAACTATCCAATAACACTTTTCTTCATCTCGTTGTGGATGCTTTTACGAAATTTTATGAAGATATCTAATGGCCGATCCACCTGCTCCTACTCTCATTATGATGTTCAGAAATGGCTCACAATGAAATGAATTTTCTCCTGCTCCTATCCTTCTTAACATTCTCAACCATCGCGTATTATTACAAAATGGAAAAAAAAACAAACCTATAATTTAAAAAGTGTCTCTAATTATCTATAAATAATACAATGTGTCTCATTAGACTTGTTTGTATTACATATGTATCCATTTTGTACAATAGTTAGGAATGAGTCTCTTTGAAACGTTAGATATTTGCATAGAGCTTTTAGTCCGAGTTGGGTACAACAAAGACTCGTTAATAGAGGCGAGAAAGCGAGGGAATAATCGGTATCACTTAGAACAAACAGTCTAATGTACCTACCTACTTATATATTATCATACTTATATATGTATCAATCTATGTAGGCAGGTACCTATGCATAGGA
Organism: Athripsodes cinereus; assembly: GCA_947579605.1. Classification (NCBI taxonomy): domain Eukaryota; kingdom Metazoa; phylum Arthropoda; class Insecta; order Trichoptera; family Leptoceridae; genus Athripsodes; species Athripsodes cinereus. Next base: position 106,701 of record OX388309.1, on the reverse strand, counting down.
TGTATCCTGTTATCATACACCTGTATACTTTTTCATACATTATAATTATTATACAACCGTACTTACTTACGGCAAATATACCTGCTAATGTACATAGTGTCTCGAGATATTACCACTACATAGGTACATTATTCATAAATACTTGTAGGTACATATTTTTACTGTTGATTTCAACAACTTTGTAAAACTCTTGAAGAAAGTAAATAAGAAAATATCAACTAGGTCTTTGAGGCCAGTCTAATGAGAAGGTAACAAAAACATATTTAGGTATAATTAAATAATTTGCAAAAAACGTCACCTGTCATCTAAACTAGCTCAACTAGCTTTTTTTTATCCATACATATAGGTACATATATGTAAAATGTATAGGTATACATACAAAGCTAAAGGTAGGGTAGGCACATCTACATACAATGTAATGCATGTGATATAAATGTGTAGGTACCTACCTGCCTAGAATAAGAGATGTGTTGAGGATATTTAACGACTTTGGGTTGATTTCCACTCTAGGTATAGGTAGGTAGGTAGGCACCTACATGTTTTATGTTGAATCACAAATGTACGCCACTTTCATTCATCTCCTTAATATTCTGCAAACAAATACATAAAATAAATCGATCTTTCCATTTTACTCTATGGACTATTACAAAACGCCCCGTATGTGCACCCCTCATGTGGAAAGGGCTTTGTTGGTATAGATTATTAATGTTAAATATCCTCACAGATTCACTGTGTACATATTTTCCCTTTCTTCCATATACAATTTGCAGAAGGCTTGATAAGTAAGAAAATTGATTTGATTCTAAATGATTATAATATTAAATTACATACTGTGATTAAAAAAGGAACGAAATGAAACAGTAATATTTTTACTTACATGAAAATATGCTTTCCACTAAGTTTATTCACCAATAATAATTTAAGAATAAAAATGTTAGTAATGTGTTAGACTAAAATATGTTGTCGGCTGAACGTTCAAAAAAGATCTGAAGCTATCTAACTATTCATTCTTTCCACAAGCAACAAAAATCTAGAACTCATATCAGGAAATATTCGTCGCCATCTACCTATAATAGTTGTAAACTAATACCTAGCTAGCTACCGAGGTGTTTAGTAATTCTCTTCTACATGTGTTTCTCGATACTTCAGGTAGATGTCGCCACACATACATTGCCGTTTTTCATTGAGTAGTTAGACAATTAGAAATATTTTTGGTGGAATTGAAAAAAGTACATTTTTTCCATATTAACATACCTATTTAATGTTTTGTAACGGGCATTTTTTATAGTTATTTGTTTGTGGAGTTAAAAGAGTGGCTTTATGGAACTGGACAGTCGATATAATATTATATTATAGTGTAACAGGTATACAGTGTAGTAGGTACCTATACATTAATGTAGGTATAATGATATGCGTCCATTTACAGCAGAGATCGATCGTAAAGTGTTTTATAGGTAGGTAGGTACATACATACATATATCGCAGTGAGTCCCAGTGTGGCGCTGTGTCAGGATTCCTCTGTGTGTACATGTGTGAAATAATATGTTTAATTATGTTTTTTAATTGATCTCTATTATTTGAATTTTTTTAGATAATTTTTTTATTAACTTATAAATTTTAACAAATTGACTTTTTACTATAGGCATTTGACATTTTTATACCACTTTGATTTGTCTTTGTAATGTCTTGACCAAATTTAGTAAATATTGCAGATGCAAATGCTCTTAATATAATCTGCCAAAATAAAATCTCAATATTAGCTATTTACCGCTCACCATCTCCTTTCTTTCAAGATGCGACTCCTTTCATAGAATCACTCCATGATGCAATAAGTTTAGGTACTGGCTGCAAGCACAAGCACAATGTCATAGCTGGCGATATCAATATAGATTTGCTTGAAAGCAATTACGTTACAGAGAGATATATGTGCATGCTAACGGAGTGTGGATATGTGCCCCTGATAAACAAACCAACCCGCGAAACACAGACCACAGCAACTTGCATTGACCACATATTCGTTAAAAGTTCAGGTCAGACCAGATCAGCAGTAGTACCTACACACTACCATTACGGATCATTACACTTGTCTGGCGGAAATTCACGAAAATATTGATGTCTCAAGATCTAGGGTGCGGACAACTGACATTATTAACTATCAAAATATTGAAAACGCATTACAAGAGGAAAGCTGGATGGAGGTGCTTTTTAGCAGTGACCTGGATTTGGCGACGACCAAATTTGCAGATATTTTACGAAAACATATACTCTCAAACACCAGTGTAAAGCAAGTAGCCCATTCCAGAGTGAGATTAAAACCATGGATCACTGATGCACTGGTTAGGAGTATACACAAGAGAGATATGTTGCACATAAAAGTGAAAAGGTTTCCTGCAAATCAAACCTTATTTAATTATTATGTAAGATATAAGAAGACGTGTAGTAAAATTATCAAGTTCACGAAGGCTGAGTACTATAGAAAGAAAATGGAAGAAAACAACTACAATATTAAAACAGTTTGGAAAATCGCCAAAGAAAATGTGTTCACATCTAAAAAATCCACTGACATTAAAGCGTTGAAAGTAGACGTTGATTTCCCTTTTAAACAGTCTCTCTAAAATATTCGAAAAAGTTATAAATAACCGATTTTCAACATTCCTTGAAGAAAATAATAGACTGACAGATGCACAATTTGGATTCCGAACTGGAAAAGGAGTAAACGATGCTATCTTTAAACTGACTGACAATGTAACAAAGGCTTTAGATGATAGGGATAAATGTATAGCTGTCTATCTGAACTTGGCAAAGGCATTCGACTCAGTTTCCCATGAAATACTATTGGATAAAATCAAACAAATTAGTGATGAAAGAGCTTCTAAATGGTTCCACTCGTATTTGGAAAATAGGTTGCAGGCAGTTAAACTACCTGGGTCTACCAGTGGGTTCATACGAAACTCATACGGAGTACCACAAGGCAGTATACTTGGACCAACCTTATTTTTGCTGTACATTAACAGCCTTTGCGAGATGGATATAGGGGGTTCAATGATCTCATTTGCAGATGACACTGTCCTATTATTTAGGTCGAAAAATTGGAAACAAACACATCGTATGGCTGAAAATGGGATGAATAAGGTGAAGGAATGGCTACAAACAAATTTACTAACCCTGAACGTGGATAAAACCAAATACATGACTTTTTCCATTGATGCTAGAGGGCAACCCACCTGCACTGACCAACATACCATAACTGTACATGACTGTAAAACACAATCACTGACTTGTAATTGTTCCAGGTTAACAAATACAAACAAATACAAATATCTGGGAATTACAATAGACAATTATTTGAGATGGACGGAACATATAGCGAATGTAACTAAAAGGACAAGACAACTTACTTACGTTTTTAGAAACATTAGAGACATATTTGACTTGAAATTTTTGAAAACGATGTATTATGCGCTAGGTCAATGTGTTCTCACTTACGGTATTATAGGCTGGGGGGGTATGGCTAAAACGAACCTCTACCCTGCTGTAATTGCACAGAAGTCTCTCATTAGGGTAATTTGCCGGAAACCGTATAGATACTCATCTGATAGACTTTTCAAAGAATTTTCTATACTGGACATACGACAACTATACATAAAGACGATAACTTAACACATACACCTAAATCCAACTCCATACATGCCACAACACATGCTTTCAGCAAATACACGAAATGGAAGACTATTGCAACCAATTATTACACATACGACTTTTGCTCAGAGATTCCTCACCTTCCTTGGCCCAAGAATGTATAATCGAATAATCCCAAATATTACTAAATTTATTTCCCCAAGTGGGAAAAACTTAAACAAATTGGCGACGAAATGGCTCATGGACAGGGGAAGAAGGGAGTCTGAGAGAGACCTGACGAACATAATACAATAACTGACTTACTCTTAAATTAATCTTATTTGCACATACTAAATGACTTATGACATGCTATTTTATTATGTATTTTGAATTATTTTAACTCTTATTCAAGTTTACATGAAAGAATTGTATTTTGATAATTGTTTTTTTTTTCTAGTATTGCCCCAGAACAGATTTTAATCTAGTGGGGCAATATATTCCATTATATTGTTTTTTTATGTTAATTTTGTATGCTATATTTTATGTTAAATTTGGAATAATAAATAAATAATAAAAAAAATATTATTCGGTAGGTACAAAATATATGTTTGTGTAATATATAAACAATAATAGTTAACTATAGAAATCTCATGTCCACAGTACACAGCATGTTTCTTGTTGGATTATCTATGCTTGCTAAATGTTACATATTTGTTCAATCTATTGTCTATAATATGATAAAGTGTCAATAATAAGGTATGTACGTTGTCACACTCATATTAAAAAACAGATGTTAAACTACTGTGCCGGCTAGCTGACTCCAAATCCACAGGGCGTGGTTGTTCGATGCCCCTTGTGTTGTTGTTTGTTTCGTGCACTGTGAATAGTTTGGAGGGGACAATAAAATAACAGAATTATGCGGTTATGATCAGATCTATTTTAAACTGTGATTACCAAATGAAGTACAACCATTACAATTGCAATTAACCACTATTACAATATAAGATAAGTAGTTAGTTCAATAAGTATTTTGTGAGAGAGAAATCACCTAATTGGTTTTCTAATAAAATGAGAGAGGGTAGGTTTTAAACAGTGGTAGCAAGATGAGTCTCCTGGACACCAGGCGAAGTCCTGGTAAAGGGTTCCACAGTTGGCCAGGCGTTGAGGTCCATACCTCCAGCTGCCGGGCTAGGCCTGTATAAGATCGTACCAGATCCAATGGTATTGTGTAAGTGAACTAAGGAGGCAGTCTTGCCTCGAGGCACTCCCCTAGTCTCAGAAACAGGAGCACTGGGGTTTAGTTGAAAAAGGTGTGTATTTAGCCAAAATTCCGGCGGTCAACACAGTTCAATAGCTTTACTAACGGTTAGCGTTGGGGTTGACCCGTTGACGGTCGGATGTTTTGCATCCTGACAACGTTTATATAACAATTATAAAATTGCCATAATATGGTCAATGTAAAATTTGGGAAATCTGGGCATGTTAATTTATAGGTACAATATATTGTGATCTCTGGTACTCTGGTCAGATTGGTAGAAAAGTATCATGTGGATAATTATCAGACACATTAACAAGTTATCGCTAGACTTAATATTGAGTTGTAGATGACAGATCGCATAATTAATAGAAGGACATTCAGGCGATGAAAATTAATGTGGAAATATTGCCCAAAGGGATGAATCTTTGAGAGTTTATAATTGTTTTTATTAATATTGGACAATATCGTCAACGTGCTAAATAAATATAAATATAAATAAAATAAGTAGGTACCTAGTAGGTACACTAATATATGGTTTTAAACGTAGGTACTTTATCTATAGTGTAGTGACTCGAGTTTCGACATGTAATGTCTTTTTCAAACTAATTCCAACAACAAATATAAGTTACATATACCTATACTAAAAATTCTTTTACAGTTTGAATTAATATTAATTTTTATTATCTACATACATAGGTACGAGTATATGAATAGGCTATTCTAATACAGTCTTACACTATAATGATGCTTCTTAGAAATTATATTGGTTTTATATTATATATGTAATATATAACTATTACTATGTACTATAGAAGTATAGGTTCTCATATTAATTCACTGTAAAACACTGTTTTACTTTTCACTATTGATTTAGTAATACTCAAGCGCTTTCGTCAAGTTATGTAGCTTGACATTTTCAAGAGAACTAATTACAAGAATTTTTTTTCTTAAAGTCACATGAAACAACAATATTTTTTATATGTAGGTACCTAAAAACAGAAAAGAATGGGTAAGGAAGTAGGAGGAGTTAAGACAATGGTGGATGAACAATTGGTTTCAACAATGGTGATGGATGGGGTATTTGAATATTTACAATATTTTTAATATTTCTATGTATTTCAAATGTTTCAAAAGCAATTAATTTTCTATACCGGTTTTCTGAATGTAGGACCCTTACACTATTCACATCAAAATTGAGATTATGACTAATGCAATGATCCGCCATCTCCGAACAATTAGATAAACCCTTAAGTGCTCTGGAATGTTCTTTGATGCGAGTGTCTATCGATCGACTGGTCTGTCCGACATATTTGGCATCACAATCATTGCAATCAATACAATAGACACCGCTGCCACAATGGCATCTTTTCTGTTTTTAGGTACCTACATATAAAAAATATTGTTGTTGCATGTAACTTTAAGAAAAAAATTTCTTGTAATTAGTTCTCTTGAAAATGTCAAGCTAACTGACGAAAGCGCTTGAGTATTAATAAATCAATAGTGAAAAGTAAAACAGTGTTTTATTGATATCAAATATGTTTAAAATGTCTTTTCACAATGTGAACACACAAACTCTAGATCATTTTAATTCACTGTGTCGGTGTTTAGGTAGTAGAATTCCATATCGAAATAAATAAAACAAGTTAGTGTTTTATTTAGTTCTCATATTAACTTATGTGTTATATTGTTTCAGATCGTATTTGTATGGGATGTGCTGCACTGCTGAGGATCGCCGCCAGCGCTCAATTCATTGTGAAGATGTAACACCACAGTAGGCCTTGATAGGTAGGTAGGCTCATACATATATACACAGTAGTATCTATACATACTATATAACACTAACTTATAATATAAATATTTACTGATGCAGTGCGGACTGCCCCACTAGATAAATACTCGGAAAACTTAGAATGCTCGAAGTGATCCGCATAGCAAATAGTTATTATTATCTTACACAAGAATGGCATATTTATAATCTTATTCATTTATCATTATTTATCATTATTTTCCTTTATTTTTTTTATTTTCCTTTATTGGCATTTCTACAGGTTTTTACATAAATATAGTATAAAACAATTAGGTATAGTATTAACCCAATTACAGAATGCACATATGTTTACAAATACTGTATATAATTAAGATTCCCAGATTAAAAGTACCCATCTATGTAACCCAAAAATAAATAACCCAAAACAATAATTTTAAAAAAAATCGAAGAAAAAAAAATTAAAATAGTTACAGAACTATAAAATACATTACATAGTCACCACAAAATAAGATAAAAATAATAAACGTTAATTTTGATCTTGGACAGTTAGTAGACTACCAGCTCTCTTGACCATTTACGTTGCTCCTCCAGATCTCAATTGGTGATGAAATCTAATAATAATTAGGTATATTGATTCAGAAAGAAATACAAATAGTTTAAGATTTACTATTTAGTGACCTGATTTTATTTCTGAAATAACATGAAGAGTATTTGCATATTACATACATATATTGCATAATTATAATATATTTTCTTTTATGTAACCTTATATTTGGAAAAGGCAAAGGAGCCGTGTATTGGAATAAATAAAATGTGTTCTGTCATTATAGTAGGTAGGTATAACTTGTTAGTCAAACAAAATGTAAATATTGTGTTCATAATGTACCTACCTATACCTAAAAATAATTCCATAACTTATTTATTCCAAATTTAACCTTACTATGCAATCACGGTATATCCCACAAACGGGGTAGCCAGCAAATCAGCTGGAAGTAATAAATATGCAAGTTGTCAAACAATAATTCTTGATTTTTTGTCAGCACGTAGAGCGTGCTAACACAAAGTTTAGACATTCAGGATGGGTGGTAAACCTCATCGCTGAAATAAAAATGTAAAATATTTTTATTTTCCGAACACTTGCCTTTTACTGGACGTCCAAAACTTACGGAAAAGAATGGGAGACTAATTTTTGCTGGGTGCTCCACAACTAAAAAACTTATGATAATAATAATAATAAAAAGATGATTTGTATTTGGCGCTGTTTCATGGTCCGTGACCATCTCAAGAGCGCCGTGGCTTTTTAGTTAAGTTGGAAGCATCTTCTAGGTCAAACATGAAGTTCATGTAGCGCTGCTGCCACTACAGAGGACTCTCCATCTTTATTGGTATCAGTTCTCTGCCTCAGGCCATCCCATATCTTGGTCATGGTGTCGTTCGTCTCTACGTTCTTGGGATGACTCTGTCGCCATCCACGAAGAGTGCAGATTTTCTCGATAGCCGACTCGAAGTATTTCTTTTTGAGCGTTCCACTTTGGTTGACATCAAAGAAAACGTTGGACACATAGAGAAGCTTCTTCTTACGGAGATCTGAGATAGGCATCGTGGTAGACAAAACAGTATTTTTGTCTCTTTCACCCGCTGTGTTGTTGCGAGTAGTCGGTGTTGTTATCCTTCTCTGTTACACTACTGGACATACTCTGATCACTACACGCTGGCACTTGTATAGAGTGATTCCCGGAAGGGGATGATTTTTTTAACACGTGTTTTGGCAATAGAAGCGGGAATGCAACACAAAATGATGACTTGTTAAAGTTTTGAAGAGACAATCAACAGTAATGAATATTAATTTATTTCGAGTTTTGATGAAGTTTAAGAGATGATGAAATGCAAAAACTACGCGGTTTTGAAATGTTAGCGTGCACAAGAAAGTTCAGCACTATGGGACCGATATCTTTCGTAAAATCAAATTATTTAAAGGAGCGGTTTGATTTGCGTGGCGGCAGCCAAACGGCGCGCAATCCACTTATTATGTTTACCGATATAATTTTTGCTGGGTGCTCCACAACTAAAAAACTTATATAATGTTTACCGATATAATTTTTGCTGGGTGCTCCACAACTAAAAAACTTATATAATGTTTACCGATATAAAAGTACATATCGACGGTCCAGTTTCACACACCAACAAGTAGAAATTTTCGAAAATTTTGATTTAATTGGTAATTCATTTTACTCTATCCACTCTTATCAATTCCACAAACAATTAAATTTAAAAAATAATAAACGGTTTCCTTTACATATTACTAATTCAGTTAATAAAAAAAATAATGTTCCTATTTTCAATTCCACAAATAAATATTTCTATTTTTTTTACTACTGAACGAAACAAAGACAACATAATGCCTCTTACAGTGCGATTATTATGTGGTATAGGTATTTCACTTTTTGTTGTATTTTAAAGGATAATACGAGTATAAATATATCAAAATTACATAAAAGGCGATTCCTCGAATATAAGACATTTCGACTTGTTGAGTTGTGGAACTGGACCATCGATATATAGTATAGGTATATAAAGTTGTGGCGACATCTACCTGAAGTATCGAGAAACACATGTAGAAGAGAATTACTAAACACCTCGGTAGCTAGCTAGGTATTAGTTTACAACTATTATAGGTAGATGGCGATGAATATTTCCTGATGTGAGTTCTAGATTTTTCCTTAACCACTATTTCCTTAATAACTATGGCTTGTGGAAAGAATGAATAAATTTAAACAGTCTCTCTAAAATATTCGAAAAAGTTATAAATAACCAATTTTCAACATTCCTTGAAGAAAATAATAGACTGACAGATGCACAATTTGGATTCCGAACTGGAAAAGGAGTAAACGATGCTATCTTTAAACTGACTGATAATGTAACAAAGGCTTTAGATGATAGGGATAAATGTATAGCTGTCTATCTGGACTTGGCAAAGGCATTCGACTCAGTTTCCCATGAAATACTATTGGATAAAATCAAACAAATTAGTGATGAAAGAGCTTCTAAATGGTTCCACTCGTATTTGGAAAATAGGTTGCAGGCAGTTAAACTACCTGGGTCTACCAGTGGGTTCATACGAAACTCATACGGAGTACCACAAGGCAGTATACTTGGACCAACCTTATTTTTGCTGTACATTAACAGCCTTTGCGAGATGGATATAGGGGGTTCAATGATCTCATTTGCAGATGACACTGTCCTATTATTTAGGTCGAAAAATTGGAAACAAACACATCGTATGGCTGAAAATGGGATGAATAAGGTGAAAGAATGGCTACAAACAAATTTACTAACCCTGAACGTGGATAAAACCAAATACATGACTTTTTCCATTGATGCTAGAGGACAACCCACCTGCACTGACCAACATACCATAACTGTACATGACTGTAGAACACAATCACTGACTTGTAATTGTTCCAGGTTAACAAATACAAACAAAGGCGATTCCTCGAATATTAGACATTTCGACTTGTTGAGTTGTGGAACTGGACCATCGATATATAGTATAGGTATATAAAGTCTATGTATGTTGTGTTCTACCCTATATATTATAATATTATAATATATCTATACCTGTATATATGTAATACAGTCGTGATAAAAGTGACACGTGAGTAGAGTACGTATAGAAACATCACATAGAAATAAGAACAATATATACCTATAATTACTGTGATACCTACCTACCTATACATTTTTATATAGATATATTTCTATCATTCCATGAGAATTACGTAGGTACCTACACAAGTACACATGTACATATTGTGAAAACCTTAACAAATACGAAAATCACTTTCAAGTGAAACATCTCTTAAAGTTAATAATTATTATCTCATCCCATTCATTCTTGTGTCCGCTTGTTGGAGGTGAGTACCTACTTGGCAATATATGTAATTCCTTGGCCATGGTTATTAAAAATTAGTATGAATCGCATCTACTATAATATGTAAGAACCTACCTACCTATGTACATATATGTAGGTACCTACCTACCTGTGTACATATATGTAGGTACCTACTCAGTACTGTACTCAAACAATGTTCAACGGTCGTTTCTGTTGTAATAATAAGGGATTTTAATATTTTAGTCGTAACATCATTGCTCTAATAAAATTATATCCCTTAAGTTTCACATCATAATTCACTCGATTGCGGGTGCATTGCCGTAAAATTAAATAAGAAGATAATAAGTTTCACATATAATATGTACCTACCTACCCTTTCTCAAGGTGATTGCTATCTGATACATAGGTACGCATAATAATATAATAACTACAATAAGTATCTACATATTTATTATTTTTATGTAGGTAAAGTCGATTATAAACATTTTTATCAATAAAAGTTATATTTTACATCGTCTTCAGTTTAAAGCCGAACTAGACGAGATACTTACTAATATGACTGTAGGTACTTCTTCTTCTTCTTTGTTGTCGGTCTCTCAGTGCTGAGAAAATTATTTTTACAATGAAAATGTACTGTCGTGACCATCATTTGTATAGGTGTGGACAAAATGCTTCCAGCGACTTCGATCCTCCGCTTTTCGTAGCGCCTCATGCAAGGTCCCCCCCCGTCGCCCCTTTACCTGCTCACTCCACCTCATTGGTGCGCGCCCCCTAGCTCTATTGCCCTCCACACTTCCAGTCAAAACAAGTCTCTCCAGGTTGTCTGTGACTTTGAAAACTACTTTGGTGATCATATTATTGAGTTAGTAGGTACCTACCTATGAGTTTGCACTGATTGCTGTTTTAATATTATTTTAGATGTCTCCTGAGATGTTGTGTGGTTGTGTGTCTTCTCTGAAGATGTCTTGAAACCATTTCCTCTCAGCAGAAATCAACTGAGTAGCAGTTTCCAGTCGTTCCATTACTTTTATTAATAGGTAAGTACCTGTTTACATTAATACCTACATACTTATAACACATGTTGTAGACATGATTTTTTCTCTCTCTTCTGCTATTTATTTTGTTACAAGTACATATCTCCCTCAACTGAATTTGGCAAAAGTCGTCCTATAAAGGACATACATGGTCTATTATGAAAATAATGCACATTTTCTGAGAAAAATATTTTTTTTGATCCTATCGGTACAAATGCTTGAAATTCTTCGAAATAGTCCCTTCCTGCATTAATGTGCTTGCGGAGACGTTACTGCCATGCCTGAAAGGAACCCCGAAACTCCTCCATAGGAATGCCTTTCAAGAACGTTGTAACCTGCGTTTGGATGTTTTCCACGGATTCCAAATGCTTTCCTTTCAGCTTTCTCTTCAGTCGGGGGAACAAAAAAAATCATAGGCAGATAAATCGGGACTGTAAGGGAGCTGGGGAACCACTGGGGTACTGTTTCGGGCCAAGAAGGTGTCTAAGATGAAGGCTGTGTGGAATTTCTGTGTGTTCGCATTTACAGATCCTCGGTCACAACCCTATGTACTACAAATGTGGATAAATTAGGGAGTCAGCAATTTGCTGGATGCTCAATCGATGGTCAGATGCAAAACTTGGCGTATGTGCGTCACGTTTTCTTCGGTTCTGACCTTTGTGGGCGTCTAGAATGGTGTTCGTCAAGGACCTTCTCCCGGCCCTCCTAAACGCCTTGCGCTATCTCCCAGATTGTGATCTTGAAATGCAGTTGTCCTTAAAGGCCTCTTTAAGCATCTGCAATGTTTCGCACGCAAAGCTTTTCAAGCCGCACGCAAAGCGTACCGCTGATCAAGCGAACCATCTGTCACGCCGTGTTACAAAGACAAACAACATACTTCACGTAAATACACGTCCTTCCACTCTCACTACTCGGAGCGAAATTAAACCATACGCGTTTGAACGGGCAGACCTCACGCCACATTTTTCGACTAGTGCGAGAACGCTGCGATAGATAGTAGCGTCACAATAAAATCATGTGCATTACTTTCATAATGGACTATGTATTGCGCCATAAACTCAGTAATAATAATAACACATCTTTTGATGATTGTATTTTTTTTATAACCAGCAGATGGATGTTCAAATTCCTACTTACCTTCATACATATTAACAAAAATAAATATCTTTGACGGCCAGTGGGGTGCGGAGAAAACGCTCTCGCCTTTGAGCACGAGATCATGGTTTCAATTCCCGGTCAGAGAAAAATAATTAATGACCTTTTTCAAATTGTTACGGGTCTGGATATTACACGTAGGCACATGTGTTTAGTGCATTACATATGTGTATTTTGTCTTTTTCGTATGCATTATACAAATTCATTTATTAACCCTAGGATGGTAACACATCTTAGACGATAATAAATGGTAACAGGGGTGCCATGTCACCCCAGTGAAGGAATGAAGAAAGAAATTTAGAATTTTACAAAAAAATATTATTTTTATTAGAAAAACAAACAATATGAGCATGAGATCAATTAGTTTTTAGAGTACCAAGAATACTAGAATTAACAGTACGGTTACTTAATTATACTTCAGACAAAAAAAATTACGATGTTTCGGGCAACCAGATTTTTTGCGTTTTGAGTAAAAAAAAATAATTTCTGTCATTTTTCCGTGAGCATGGAGCACAACAAGCTTTTTCTAATCAAGAAAAGTCATATTGAACTGAAAAAAGCAAGTAATTAATTTTAAGTTAACAAAAAAAATTCACACGTAAATAAGAAAAAAAGAAATGAAGAAAGAGATTTATATTTTTACAAAAGAATATTAGAACAACAAACACTTACAGACCTTTGCCGTGAGATAAATCAGTTTTTTAAGTAACAGAATCCCTAAAATTTACAATATGGTTAATTAATTAGAACTCAGACAAATTACATAATGATTTTCCGGGCAACCGGGTTTTTTTACATTTTGAGCAAAAAAAAATTACATTTCTGTCATTTTTCCGTGGACATAAGGCACAACGAGCTCTTCATCATAAAAAAAGCCATATTGAATGATACTGATATCGAAAATAAACAATAATTTCATTTTATGTTTACAAAACAATACACACGTAAATAGTAACTGGGGTGACACAACACCCCATACGTTCCTGTATCTCGGAATTAGCGTGCTTTCACTGCCAATGCGCAATGGCTACTAATAAGGCACGGAACCAGAAATAAATACATAAAATGCTAGCGCAAAAGATCAAGTAATTTTCGAGATATCGGTGTGCTAATGAGCAGGTGGTGTGATGCGTCACCGCTGTTATACCATCCTAGGGTTAATTTGTATAATTTTTTTATAATGGTATGTTATGTTATTGTAATAATGTACTTTACGGTTTATTGAGAACTCCTGTTTCATATTTGACATTTTCATGGGTATATTGTTATTAAATGTTTTTTTTTGTAGATAAGAAGGTATTTATATAACACTCTTCTCTTTTTCTTTTCAGTTTACATATACACATAGCCATGAGCAAAGTTAGAGTGAGTGCGACATCTCGTCTCAAGAAGATTTGGAGAGATGCTTGTACTTAGAACGAGCCTTGCCACGTGAACTACATTTCTTCCTTGAGAAGGCAACGATTCTCCTCTTCTGCGATCTCACTTCAGGATTGTTTGAAATCTTCATAGGACAAGGAATCCGCCAATACGGAAATAGTTTCGTATGGCGGCCTACAACATCAGATCCCAGAATCCATCATTTGATTTCACTCTAACCTCAGCTTTCTTCATAGCTCTCTCTCTGTTAGTTTTAAAACAACCATCACCTGTAACATCCGCCCTGCAGCCACCTTCGAATAACACCACCCTGCCGCCACGACACATCCCACCTTCACACGTTACAGATTTTTTTTCATCAACAACTGTCTCGACCACATCTACATCTAGTGAAGGCACTACGACCCACGGAAACGTGGGGGAGTATCTCGTGAAAAGCAACGCTACGACGTCCTCCAATAATGAAAGCACATCTTCTATTTGGATTCCAGGAACGGATAGCCCTTACGGTACCGCGGCGACGGTCATCGTGTTCTTGGTGTTATTCAGCGTTATCTTAGGGACTATAGTGGGAAATATTCTGGTCTGCATTGCTGTGTGTTTAGTGAGAAAGCTCCGCCGCCCATGTAATTATTTATTAGTTTCGTTAGCTGTTAGTGACTTGTGTGTTGCGACTCTTGTGATGCCCTTGGCTATGGTGTATGAAGTGCTAGGGCATTGGCCATTTGGGCCTATGGTATGTGATTTCTGGGTTTCTATTGACGTTCTGTCATGTGCAGCGAGTATATTGAATTTGTGTATGATTTCAGTGGATAGATATTACGCAATTACAAAACCTTTAGAGTACGGTGTAAAAAGAACTCCAAAACGAATGGTATTATGTGTGTTACTAGTGTGGTTTGGTGCAGCATGTATATCACTTCCTCCTTTACTGATATTAGGCAATGAAAGGGAAGAATCTCATTGTATAGTGTGTCAGAACTTTGGATACCAAATATACGCCACTTTAGGTTCCTTTTACATCCCACTTATTGTGATGATTGTAGTATACTATAAGATATTCCGAGCTGCTCGTAAGATAGTCATGGAAGAAAAGCGGGCTCAGTCACATTTAGAGAGTCACTGCTATTTAGAAATCAATGTGAAGAATGGAGGCGCTGCAGAATCGCGGTTGTTACAGGCCCAAGGAAGACAGTCTAATACTGGGACTATCCCTATGCCTTCAGGAGGAAACAGTTCGGTGAGAAAACACACTGAATATCTACAATACTTACATATATACGTTTTTATACTAACATTGTAATACTATACCCATAAAAGTATACTCTGCTAGAAGCGCTGTAGGTACTTATTATTGTGGAATATAAAAAAAGATCTAAAATATTTTATATTATTTTTATAAAGCTACTTAATATATAATATTATTCCAATGATGGCGTGAAAAATAAAAATATATATTTATTTAATAGTAATTAAACATAACATGCAATAAAATCTAACTAACTTGGCTTGAGCCCGTACGAAAGCAGACTGAATCACTATTTAACTTTGTCTAATATCAAAAAAAACTTATAAAGCTTCATACAAGTTGTAAATAATATAACCTACATGTATTATAATTATTATACAATTTGTTTCAGAGTGGAATGGAGAAGTCTTTGTCAACAATAGGAAGATGTTTTTCGGGAGAGCAGAGGAAATCTAACGAGTCACAGTGTCCTATGCTTCAAACACCAATAAATAGAGCAAATGCGGCTGTTATTCAAGACGAAGCCCAAAAACCTCTTAACGAGCTCAACACCAAACAAATAAAATCAAAGAAGAATAAACATTGTGCCTTCAAAAAGAGGGATTCACTGAATGTGTTCAAAAATCAGAAGGATTCGAAGGATTCTCAAGGAGTTGTGACTACTTCCCCTCACCAGAAGAAGCTAAGATTTCAACTGGCAAAAGAGCGGAAAGCTTCGACTACCTTAGGAATTATCATGTCGGCTTTTATATTCTGCTGGTTACCTTTCTTTGTGTTGGCTCTTGTGAGACCATTCTTACATGATCCGGAGACTATTCCACGCTCTCTCTCCAGCACATTCTTATGGTTAGGCTACGCCAACAGTTTACTCAACCCAATCATATATGCTACTCTTAATAAAGATTTTAGGAAACCATTTCAAGAGATTCTTTTCTTCAGATGCTCTAATCTTAATCACATGATGAGAGAGGAGTTTTACCACAGCCAGTATGGAGATCCAGAGCAGCATTACTGCGCTGTAAATAGCTCAAAAGCGCAGGTTTATGAGGAGAGCGTGGAGATAGTTACTGCTGAAGACCGTGAGCCCAAGGAAAGGACCTCTGAGAGTTTCCTATGATCCGAGTCTAGCGGACTCTCCGACAAAGACATCACTGTGATTTGAATTTAGGACATAAACTTTATATTTAAATAAAAAATAATATCTACATAGGTACTTAGTTTTAATATCGCAATAAGTAGGGATTTACTATAACACATAATATAGGTATGTGTAATAATATAAATATGTACATATTATAAATATGTATGAATGTATGTAATAAAACAACTAATAGGTACATATGTATTATGTGCAATGTTTGTAAATTATATTTGGACGTGAGGCAATTCATGGGGTGTTGACTTTAAATAATATTGTTACACAATTATCATACTTACTTTACTTTTCGGGTCCGGACTTTAGATTTTGCCACTCCAGTATGCAGCGACGTATATCGCCTTGTCATTCGCCATCAATAGGTCACTACAATTATTATGTAAATATGTGATTTGGTATGTACCACGTGTAATCATTAAGTTGCCTAGAAATGCCATTTAATGGAGCTGCAATACTCATGTTCCGCAATGATAAAGGCTGTCACATTGAACGCATACTGAAAAAGATGCACTGCTGAGAGTAGGTGAAAGGGTCTTATACAATCTGTACCTCAAAGTCTATAAGGTTCAGAATAATATGCTATCCCAGTCAATTTCTGAGCTCTATGTTCTCAAAACATCTTCAAGTGGACCCCTACACTTAGAAAAAAACATCCATCAAAATGATATGATAGACAAGAAAAATAGAGCAAAAAAGTTCTGCTTTTACAAATGGACTTGTAGCGTTGCGAGACCTATTACCTGAAGTAGACTTCTCGAGGACCTTTGAAAAAAATAAATCCGTAACTACATTGAGGAGCAAACTGAAGACATTGTTCTTCCTAAAATAGCTTTTTGCGTCCTTGATATGGATAATCCATTAAACGCCACCGAAAACTCATATGTCATCATCATCATCAGCTATGTACAAGTACACCCTGTGACGCCGGCTCTCCTAGGATATTTTGGATATATGTATTTTATATTGAAACAATCCGTATGGATGAGAGTGTGAAAACAATTAATGTGTTACCTATAAATATTATTATATAATTAGTATTTTGTACATCTGGGTGTATGTCTGTGTGTAGGTAGGTACCCACATACATTATAATAATATGTGGTTGTACCGGCCAACTCCTCTCCACTTCTGTCAGTCTGTCACATGGTACATATATAAAATATTATTTAGGCACATGGGTTGGTCAAATAATAATATATGTACCTAACAATATATATGTACTTATAATATAAAGATATTATGTTAGATATGTTTTGTGACATAGGTAGGTAGGTTTCTACATATCTGCAATTGTGGCTTTTGTTTCTTTCGGGGATGTTTGCCATTGGCCTCTGCTCGGTCTCTCGGTGGTCCAATCATTTCAGGGCTTGACATTCCACTCATCAATGAATTTTACTTACAATCGAGTTGCTACGTTCTCTGAATGGGCAAGAGTGTGAACTTTTCTGATTTGTTAATTGATAATGTATTTTTCCATGTGGGTAATTTTGTTTGATTTGACTGTGTGTATCAAATAACAACTTATGTATGTAGGTGTGTTAGGTACTAGATCTTTCCGAACCTAGCTTATATGTACTCTTTCTCTCTCTTATATTTGGTCTAACTTATAGGGAGGAGCAGCGTCCTACTTCTATGCTAATTTCCCATACTAAAGTACTAATTTAGTTTGTTTTCTTACTATTTTCGAGGTTTTCGTGAATGTGCAACTGTCCCAGTTAGCTTCCCACCCCTGGGTACGCCCCCATGCCTACTTATTTTATTTATAAGTACTTACTTTCGCATACCTATAATAAGATACCTAAATATAATATTATTATGGATATAGGTACCTAGTTATATACATATGTAATGAATAAACTGTTTATATTGTAGTTACATACCCAAAGCAATATTTTATACTTATACCACACAATCAGTAGGTGTGCGAATTAATAATTATATACCTAACGATGTACATAATATATAACCTACTAGGTATATATAATATTAATAATTTAATTATGTATGTACAAATATATACCTATTATAGCTAAAAATTTTAAATGATTTGTATCAATTCAATTAATTTTTGTAACTTGGAACTGAAAACATATTTATGGAGAAACTGAATCAAAAAGTTATAATGTGGATCTAAACTACATGATACGAAGGTACTTACACAGCATACTTACTTATGTGCGTGTACAAGAAATATTAATATGTATTGTATAAATGCCATACCAGCCTCTGTATACAATGTAATGAGAACATATTATATTATGTCAATGGATGAACAGATATTGACATAATATGTACCTACGTACCCTTACATATTATATTTAATGGTTATATATTTACCTACCAGTAATCTCCGTAATACAGGAGAGACGATGGTCCTGGTTGGGACATGTTTTGAGAATGCCTAGTGATAGTTGGCCAAAAAGAGAACTGTTCTTCCGTCCGCAAGGGTTCCGTCGGCCCGGGCGTCCCTCTTTCACAATACACCGTTCCTATGACAACGATATCAGAGCGCAAGGAATGTCGTGGAAAGAGGTGACGCAATTGGCGCAGAGACGCTCTGAATGGAGGAGGCTGGTTTCTGCCCTGTGCTCCCGAGAGGAGCGTCGAGGGCGATGATGATGATACCTACCAGCAATTTATATCATACAACAATAAATAAATCAAGACGTTTGTATGTGTGTAGGTAGGTTCCTTGTGCGACTATAACATCGCTTCAAAGCGAGGGTGTAGTGCAGATGTTGCCAAATACATTTTGTTGAGACGTAGTGCATCATTTTGTTACCTTACATTGTATTCTCAGGTTGACTAATAAACATAAATATTATATTAGGTAGGTAAGTATGTAGGTACCCACATACATACATACCTACAATTATTGTGTACGTGCATACTTACGTACCAATATATGTGTGTAATTAGGTTTGAATTGTATAAATGTACCACCGCATAGACAATGATAATTATTATGTTGATGTAGGTATGTGTGACTGAATTCTTGTCTACATGAATCTGGTTTGTAAAAAAGAGGACCTCTGGTTACCCCATCGCAAAGCCTTCAATTATATTAGGCATGGATATGTACCTACTTTATAATACATATATGCAGTTATTACTTTCTATAAAAATGTATATAATTTTTTATAGGTATGCTATGCATTGTACATAGATATGTAGATATGTGTGTTTGTGTAATGCAGTTTAGTGGTAGTTACAATGAGTTATATGAATGTTTATAGAAAAATACATATAAGGTACCTGTACTATACCTAATGTATGTATGTTTATGTAGTTAGACGAGTGTTATTGCCATAGGTAGATTAGGTATCTACTGTTTATTTCGCTATATTGTATGAATGTATGTACCTATATATTATAGTAGTAGGTATATAGTAAATCAGAGCCTCTAATGAACAATACCAATGTAAATATATAAATGATGAGTGATACAATGTATGTACCTATGTACATCCATATGTTATAATATTAAACTACATACATATGTAGGTACATATTATATAGGTTTCTATTATTTATTGTACCTACTGGTGATTACAGATGTACATACATAAGTACCTACAATATTATGTTAGTACAGCATCCTGACACACTGTATAATAGATAATATATTATATACCTAGTTACATTTCGTATTATGTATACCTACTTATCATTTCTTGGGTACCTACTGTCATATTGAAAAATATTGTTTAGTTGGTGAAACTCGTCCATCAACGCCTTCCGCCTCCATTACATACGCGAATTTGTCTGTAAAAGTCTGCCACTCCCACACAGCACCCTAGCCGATGTCAAGTAGAATCTTGTTTGAAACGTCGGACAGAAAACGACGTTTCTTCTATCAAGTGCAACTCAACGTTCTTTCTTAAGACCATATATTACGCAGATTAGGTAGGTACCTACCTGCCCAAGAAATCATAATAATGTATGTAGGTAGGTATACATAATAGGACAGATATAATATTACATTAATATGTACATACATAAATATGTATAGTAGCTGGTACCTGCATACTTACATGATTTGTATCGTCCTTCCTATCTATATCGCATTATCTTACCTAATAATACACAACATGTATGTATGTATGTATGTATGTGTGTATGTACGGATGTATAACTCGTATCGTATTGTGCAATATCATTATCGTATGTACCTAATAGATTACCTATTTATTATTGTCACACACTTTTATTATAAATAATTAAAATGTTCATAACAAAATATTTACATAATTCAGAGCGTTTCATTGTTTGTAATCCCCCTTAGATATACCTACCTATGGTATGTTTATTTATATGAAGGCACCTACCTACCTACTTACCTACCTTGGTAACATGTAGGTAGGTAGATAATAATCTTACTACCTATACATAACAATGATAACTATTAGGTAGGTACTGTTTTTTTTCTATAATATTATAAACTCGCTGTATAATAATTACATAAGTGTCACCACACTCAATATCATCAGTCTAGTCGCACAACTATATGTATACCTATATGTAAGTACCTACCACAATTACACATTCAGTTGAATCTACTCGTAGAACTGTAAACGTTAAGATTTTCACTATTAGGTATGCATTGAGTAATTAGGTTGCTATAAGAGAAAAAAATTACATCAATAAGGTTACCTACTTAATTTCTGGTTGATGGAAACATTGTTGTTTGACATATCTGTGTATGTGTAGGTAAGTGTGCATCCCTTAGAACAGGTTAGGTAAGGTATAGGTAGGTAGGTACCTTCACTCCGTAATAAGGAACAGATGAATTCAACTGAAATGCGACCAGCTTGTAATATCTAAGTGCATTTCTATGTAGGTGCTAGTATTTACTTAAATTATTATACCAAACTGAGACAATAAAATATCTATTCTCAGTTGTTTAAATGACAAAAAAAAAATGCTGCTTACACAGCGCATAAAATTTCGGATTCAGAGATGAAGTTTGCCACCCATCTTGAATGTCTTTATTTTATTATTTTTGTTGACACGTAAAGCACAGCTTCCATGTTTATTTTATGTGTTTGATCGGCTGGCAACCCCATTTTTGGAATACATTATGGTATAATATATAGTAGGTAGTAGAAGTAGTCATGACAATTAATAGGAAGAAGTATTTAAAGCAGCGATGAGGCTTGCCACCCATCATGCCACGTCAAAGTGGGTGAAGGGCACAAGGAGGAAAGTGGAATGCAGGGTGGGAGTTTTGAATGTGAGAGAAGGGATGGTGAGAAAGACGGACGAAAATTGAGAGATGATGAATGATAAGTATTTGGATGTTTTGTGTGTCTGCGAAACGAAGAGGAAAGGGTGTCGTATTAAAGAAAGTGATGGAAGGATCGAGTTGTGGTCTGGTGTTCCAGACACACAACACGCATGTCAAGGTGTGGGTGCTTTTTTATCGGAAAGAATGAGCGAATGTATGAAAGGGTATGAATGTGTAAGTTCCAGGCCAATCTGGATCCGTTTCAAAGTGGGGATGACTAGGATCTTACTCGTAGTTGGGTATGGTCCTGGGAACGATGCCATAGAGACGGAAAAGGAAGAGTTCTGGAATGGCGTGAGAAAGATTGCAGAAGATAAAAAAGATAATGAAAGATTGATCTTGGCAGGTGATTTGAATGGATGGGTGGGTGTTAGGAGGAATGAACTTGCAAGTTTTTTTGGGAATGAATGGAGACAGTAGAGTGAACGATAATGGCAAAAGAATAATTGAAGTGTGCTTGGAGATGGATCTCTTTGTGGCGAATACCTTTTTCGCCCACAAGGAGATCCACATGTAAACCTGGGAGAGAGGGAATGAAAGATCGATGATTGACCTCGTGTGTGTGGACTCTCGTCTCAGGAAGGCAACCACGGATACTAGAGTGTATCGAGGCGCTGAACTGGAGACGGATCATTTTCTTGTCGTCTCAAGAATAAATCTATTCTCCGGTTGGCGTTCAAAAACACAAAAGTCCACGCCATTTATGAGATTGAGAGTCGAAAAACTGAAAGATGAGAGTGTAAAGAATGAATATGTAAAAACTGTGAATGAGAAGCTGAGTGCGAACGAAAAGAATGATCTAACGATGAATGTCTTATGGGTGGGATATCTTAAAAAGTGTGCTTGTAGGAAGTGCAAAAGAAACATGTGGTGAAGCTAAAGTTGGACGTAAGAAAGGCGATACATGGTGGGATAATGATGTGAAAGAAGCTGTAGATAAGAAGAAGAATGCTTGGAAAGACTTACTGAGTGTGAAACAGTGTGACACATGTGAAAAAGAACGAAAGAAAGAAGTTTACAAGGTATGCAAGAAGGAAGTGCGTGAAGTTGTGAAAATGAAGAAAAAAATGCTTGAAGATGAAGAATGTAAGAAATTGTCTACGTATGCGAGTGAAAATATGAAGATTTTTTGGAAGGAATAAAAAACGAAAGAGGACGGGTTCAAGTGTGAACAGTATGAAAGGGATAAAAGACAAGGATGGATGTGTGTTAGTGAATGATGAATGTGTGTTACGGAGATGGAAGGAGTATTTCGAAGATCTGTTTGAATGTGATGGTACAAATGCAAATGAGTATGACGACAGTGAAAGCAGTGTGAATGAAAACTATATGATAGACATGAATGAGATTATGAATGCATCAAAAAAAGCGAAGTGCGGTAAAGCTGTAGGATATGATTGTGTTGCCGTTGAGCTCATCAAGTCTGGTGGACCGGGGGCTCTCGCGTTTGGTTGGAGCTTTTCAACGATTGTTGGAGAGAAGGTGTTACACCAGAGGATTGGAGGAGGGCTATCATCTGCCCCCTGTACAAAGGGAAAGGCTCTAGACTTGAATGCGGGAGTAATCGGGCTATTAGCTTGCTGAGCTCAATAGAGAAACTGTATGGTAGAATTTTGATTGAGAGAGTACGAAAGATAACTGAGTGTAAGATATGGGATGCGCAAGGAGCTTTTTTGAATGGCAGAGGGTGCACCGATCAGATCTTCTCCCTGCGAATGATTATAGAGAAGTTTCTGGGTAAACACCAGAGGCTTTTTTGTGCGTTCGTGGATCTGGAGAAAGCATATGATCGAGTGGACCGGGAAAGGTTGTGGCGCGTGTTGTCGGAGTATGGGGTGAGCAGCCGGTTGATCCGCGCAATATCTTCACTTTACGTGGGAAGCTCCGCTTGCGTGAGGGTAAATAAAACTCTCTCGGAGTGGTTTGTCCTCACCAAGGGAGTGAAGTAAGGTTGTGTCATGTCTCCGTGGCTGTTCAACCTATTCTTCGACTACTGTATGCGACCTGTGAAAGAGATGGATGTTGGTGTCGAGCTGAATGGGTTTCGGGTGAATGCATTGATGTACGCAGATGATTTGGTGTTAATGGCTGAGAGTGAAAGGGACTTACAAAAGATTGTTACGTGTGTGTATGATAGTTGCAATTTGAATGGTTTGAAAATGAATGTTATGAAGACGAAAGTTCTTGTTTTTGAAAGAGAGAATGAAAAAACGATTTGCTAGATTAAAGTTGGTGACGAATGTTTGGAGCAAGTAAGTGAGTATGTATATTTGGGAAGTATGTTTACGAGGGATGGAAGATGCGATATGGACATTGAAAGAAGGAAAGTGGCCGGTGCTAGAGTAAACGGTGCACTTCGACCCATTGTCAGTAATGGCAATGTGTCGAACATGGCTAAAATGCTGGTGCACAATGCCATTCTGGTACCGTCACTTACGTATGCAAGCGAGACATGGACGTGGCTGAAGAAGGACGAAAGTGGAATAAATGCAGTAGAGATGCGATCGTTGAGAAGAATGGTTGGTAAAACGCTGCGTGATAGAGTGAAGAATGAGGATATTAGAAGAATGAGCGGATGCAAGAAGAGTGTTGTGGACAGAATGCGCGTGAATAAACTACGGTGGTTTGGGCATCTTGAACGAATGAACGAGGTAAGAAAGACAAAGAGGATATACTTATCTGAAAGAAAGGGTGTGAGGAAACGCGGGCGTCCGAGAACCACGTGGCTTGATCACGTGGATCAAATTCTCAAGGACGGCCGTGTTGTTGTGTGGCGTGTTGAGTAAGAGGAACCGACGTGCGTGTATGAGGAACTGTATGAATGTGGAGGAAGCGAAGGAAGTGTGTAAAGATAGATCTGTTTGGCGTTCCGTTCTCTCTGCCTACCCCACTTGGGACACGGCGTGAGGGTATAGTATTTATAAAGTTCTTTCAGACAAATATGTCATCTTTGTCATAACAAATCCAACTATAAACTTATCACACACAATACACTGAACAATACAGAATGAATTATCAACGTGAATAAAACTTATATTTATTAAGAAAATATAAATAAGATACATATTAATTTTAATAACAGTAATTTCTGTGAGTAGCATTTGACATCTAGTTACACTAGATTTAGTAAAATAATATAAGAACATACAGATTTATTTGAAATAAAAACAATTTCGCTTATTTTAGAGGCACTTACTAGGTAAGGTATGTATGTTACAGTTTCTAGACATTTTCATTTATTTTTTACTTGTATGACTACTTAATTAATTAATTATGTAATTAACGTAACAATAAACACACCTAGTCATTCTTACACACCTAGTCATTCAGTAAAAAATATATATGATGATGATGATGATGAGGGATGATTTCTTATTATCAATCTCTCCAGCCTGAAGGCGAAAGCGGAAGCTCTTGAAAGCCAGATCGCGTCCAAGTGGATATACTATAAATAATTCTTTTATTTATAATTAATTCAACATGAATATCCACCAAGAACTGTCGGTTGAAAATGATCAACTTTATCACACACAATGCATAATCAAATACACGAGAACAGGTACATATATATATATATATATATATATATATATATATTTATAGCTCGCAGCACTTAACGCATCACACACGACTAACGAACAAACCTTGTACATTCTATACCCTGGAATATATAGCAGCTCACATGATATAGGAAACTAATGTCGTTTTTATTTTTATTTTAATATTCTCAGGTAAGTTTATATTCCATATAATATTGGTATGCTTCAAAAAAAAATCACGACGGTTAACATACAATACCTAATCCATATAATTTGCCTAAGTTACTTGATCATGCGACGTTGCCGATGATGCTAGAAAGAGAAAGACATTACTCGGATTTGTGCTTCATTGTCCTGATATGCGCGAATATTATTATTAATTGTATTGGTAGGTAGGTATATGAATTATAAAGATTCATCCTTAAACTGCCATGATGATCAATGCTACGTACAAAAACAATGTAATTTGTACCTACGTTTAATTCCTTTAATATTTTTCGCTAACTACTGTAGAATGTTGTTGAACATGCAGTCATAATTCATTAAATCTTCATTGATCATGATAGGTATATTTTTTTATCGCAACTATTATCACTTAAATACATCGCTAGGTACCTACCTAGGTATAATATTTTATTTCACTTTGTAACAATTTATTAGTAATGTTCACATATTTATTTTATTGGTGATGAATTTATCACCGATAAGAAAACAATACCTATTCAATATTATGACTAGTACTACTACGACTACTATACCGTCACAGCACATCACACAAGTGGGGTAGCCAGCAGACCAACCGCATATAATAAACATGCAAGCTGTCCTCTCCGTGCCAATATAAAATCAACACATTCAGGATGGGTGGCAAACCTCATCGCTGAATTTAAGATGTAAAATGTCTGTTTATATTTCTATTATATTTCTACTATAAAGATTTTTCTACTATATATTTCGCATATAAAGTGAGTTACAAGTTACAATCCATTGGATTGGTCTGTAACGAGTTTTGATTTTCTTCTCCATTCCTCCCTATTTTCAGCTACTCTCTCTAGTTCCAAGTAAGTGCCACAGTTCATGTCCTTCTTCAGTTGGTCCATATACCTAAGCGTCTCTTGGTCGCCCTCTACCATTTCTGCCTTCGGTCATACCCTCCGCGATGGTGATAAACAGTCCTGGGTGTCTAATATTGTGGCCAATCCAGTTAGCTCGTTGTTGGCTGATTCTATTAAGGAGTTGCTTTTTTTCGCCTACACTGGTTAACAACTCTTAAGTTTTCCACATATGTTCCGACCAATGGATCTCCAGCATGCGTATGTAGCACCACATCTCAAAGTCCGCCAATATCTTCAAAATAAATATCGTATACGTGCTGGATATTGATACGTGTGGTATTGATTACGAAACTTTTGGTCATTATAATGTATTTGAATTTCCGGTTGTTGATTTCGGGATCGCAATGAATTATATTTTTCCTTGCGAAACGTAAATATCCTTGATTTGTGAACCGGTAAATTCTCCGATACATAATATTATTGAATATGGTAAGTTATAATATTACTTACTATTTTACTACTACTGTAAAGAACTATGCCATCACGGTATGTCGGCTTAAAACGTTGACAAGAATTTCAAAAATTGTCCAATTACGTTTTTATAAAAGTAAAAATGATATATTTTTATAAAAATGCGAGAAATCTTATATACCTATAAAAGGAAGTAGTGTGTGTTTCAACACTTATAACTCAAGAATGGCCGTACCGATTTGAATGATCTCTGATTTGTTGGAGTCTTCTCCGCCCGGAATAAACTATAGGCTATTAAAACATCATACAAATTCACGGTAAGAAAAAATAGGAAGAAAATTATTTACGCCATACATTTTTAATTTCAATAAATAATGCAATATGGAGAATATACAAAATCATCGATGAAGTTTTTTTATAGATTGGCCTATTTAAAGAATAATTTTTCTATACATTTTCAAATTAGAATCGTAATCCATACAATTTAACATCTGTGGTTCTGATATTTCGATTTTGAAAAAATCATGGAAAGAATTTTTATAAATTTCAAATGAATAGGTATCTACCTAAAATTAGTACCTACATAATTATAATACGTATAGCAGATAATTTATAAACAAATCTGAGTTAAGTTAATTGTTCATGTCGGTCGGTGGGGCGCGGAGGTAACGCTCTTGCCTATGAGTCACGAGGTCCCGGGTTCGATTCCCGGCCAGGGCAAAGTGAAGAATGACCTTTTTCAAATTGTCCTGGGTCTGAGTGTTACATATATGTGTGTATAGTGCATTGTTTATGTGTGTATCGTCGCGTTAGTGGCCATAATCATCATCATCATCATCATCATCATCGCCCTCACCGCCTCTCGGGAACACAGGGCAGAAACCAGCCTCCTCCATTCAGAGCGTCTCTGTGCCAATTGCGTCACCTCTTTCCACGACATTCCTTGCGCTCTGATATCGTTGTCATAGGAACGGTGTATTGTGAAAGAGGGGGGACGCCCGGGTCGACGGAACCCCTGCGGACGGAAGACCAGTGCTCTTCTTGGCCAACTATAATTAGGGATTCTCAAAACATGTCCCAGCCAGGACCATCGTCTCTCCTGTATTACGGAGATTACAGGTCTCTGCTGGGTGCGCCGGCGCACAGCATCATTTGTAACATTTTCATACCATTTGACATCCAAAATCCTATCCATAGTACCCATAATACAAGATTCATATCTTAGTTTGGGACTAGCTCGATGTGTGTGAATTGTCTATGTAAAAAAAAATATGGAACTTATGAATTAATTCTACATATGGCAACAATTTCCTCATGTTTCGAAAATATTACATTTTCTATGGAAAAAGTACTAGACAACGGGTGGGGCCGCAAAACTGCGAAAGTTCCAAATGAATTTTATTTTTTTACACTATACCTACGACGACACACTTGGACAATTACGGGAGTTTGTAAAGAGATTAATAATATTAATCATTCACAAAGTCAGTGGGAAAGGGCAGAAGACCGGTGGGCCGCTCTAAAAGAAGCTGGCAAGGGCAGGTGTCGAACCTGTGTGTTCAAAGGCTTGGTTTGGGGTGGCCAGAGGTCCTGGAAGCAGCGATGGCAGGGGTTATCTGGAGGAGATACCTAAGGGCAATGGGACCCCGACTGAACTAGGACAGGGAGAAGAAGATGTATGTATGTAATCATTTATTGATTCTTAGGCGGTACGAAGTTCGCTGGGACAGCTAGTACTTCATAAAATGTAGGAAACACCACACGCTTCCGCCAACCGTTCTGTCAAAAAATCATAGATTTTTTGCCTCACTTTTGTAAATGAGTCAGGGTTCTAGGTTTTGTATGGAATTCTCTGGTTATACCATGAAAACGGGCGTTTTATCGGGAAAGATGTAAAACAATTATATTTAATAGTAATAAGTACCTAAATTAAAATAAAGCGATAGATTGAAGGAGTCATATCATTATATCGTACACACAGAAAAATAATAAACATCATAACAAACAATCAAAAATATTAAATGAGACGAAATTTCACTTCGATTGGACTTCCTAAGAAGTCGAGTGTCAATACCCAGAAATGATTATACTTATTAAAAATTGAGCACCCGGTAATGAATTTGTCTCCCACTCTTCTCCGTAAATTTTAGAGTGTCGTATAAAAGGCAGGTGTTCGGAAAAATAAAGACATTTTACATTTTAAATTCAGTAATGAGGTTTGCCAATTCTGAATGTCTTGATTTATTGTTGACAGGGAGAGGACGGCTTGCATGTTTGTTACATGCGTCTGATCTGCTGACTACTCCACTTGGTTGTATTTTTCTGCAATACTGAATGACAATTCCCCTTTTAACCTACTAAAACAAATAACAATAATACAGTTATTTATTTTTATTTATTCTTCACTGTACATTGATTACAAAATTTCAAATCAAAACAAGTTATCATAGAAATATCAGTTATACGATTCAATGTACAGAGGGCGAGTCTATCGCTATAATGCGATGTCTTCCAACTAACCCTTTTTCCCTTTCAAAAACCATTACTTTCGTCTTCTTTACATTAGTCAGTCCCTTCTCTTCGAACTTTTCATGCACAAATGACACATTTCTCGGCAGATCGCATTCATTATTAGCTAATAACACCAAATCATCAGCAAACATTAAAGCACATACGTTTACACCGTTCATATCAGCTCCTACATTCAGAAGCTCCAAAATATATAGGTTTTATGAGATAGTTCAGGGGTGATTTCGGAGTTTGTCCCTTCAACTACTTATTGTACATCGGGTTATTCAGAATGGTTTAGTCATGAGTTGATGGAAAAGATCAATGCAAAGAAGGTGGCACACAAGGCTTACAAGATCTCTGGGGAGCACCATGATTACCAACAGTTTCAAGTGTTGCGCACCGAGTGTAAAAGGATGGCTGATTCTTGTTATAAAAAAATTATAGACAACATAGAAAGTACCATTAGTATAAATACCAAACACATTTTTAAATACAGTAACTCGCTTCGGTCGCAGGACTCGGGAATCCCGAGATCTATGGAATTTGGTGATACGGTGGTAGACACTCTCCCTGGGATTGCGAATTTGTTTGCGGACTTTTTTGGTTCTTTCTATCATGGATCCCATAGTACGGGACATGGCACTCATGATGCACTTACATATGACCTGCATTTATCCTCAATCAATATAGAAATCAAGGACATTGTAAAATACATCAGAGGCCTGGAGCTAAAAACTAGTAGTGGTCCTGATGGTGTTCCTCCTTTATTTATGAAAAAATGTATGCATAGTCTGTCCTACCCATTGTTTGTTATTTTTAATAAATCATTGACATTAGGTTCTTACCCAGAATGCTGGAAACACAGTTATCTCGTACCAATTTTTAAGACTGGTAACAAGCAGAGCGTCTCTAATTACAGACCTATTTGCATTCAATCATGTATACCAAAGTTACTTGAGAAGATTGTCTTAAGTAAGATAATCTCCCTGTATCACTAACATAATAGCTGAGTCTCAACATGGTTTCATGCCCTTAAAGTCTACTCAATCAAATTTAATGGTTTATGAGAACTTCATATCAGATTCGTTGGCCCATAAAGCCCAGGTTGATGCGATCTATACGGACTTCAGCAAGGCTTTTGATAGGGTGGACCATGGGATTCTTCTAGAGAAATTAATGATGATTGGAGTCACTGGTTCGCTGTTTACTTGGTTTGTAAATTATCTAAAGGATCGGAGATTATCCGTCAGAATCGGTGACACATATTCGTACGAGTTTCTAGCCCTGAGTGGGGTGCCTCAGGGTTCCCACCTCGGTCCCATCCTATTTAATTTATTCATAAATGATGTAATGAAGGTGTTCACTGATGTGGAGGTTCTTTTGTATGCCGATGACCTCAAGATATTTAAAGCAATTAGTGATGAAAGTGACAGCCGTATTCTTCAGGAAAATCTGAATAGATTTTATGATTGGTGTACAAATAACAGTTTAACACTCAATGCAAAAAAATGTCACGTAATGCGTTTTTATAGATTAAAGAGTCCAATAGTGTACGAGTATAAACTTGATGGTGCCTTGCTGGAGTCCGTGGATGAAATTCGCGATTTGGGTGTCGTTTTTGATCGTCGTCTTAGTTTCATCAGCCACATTAACATCACTTGTAATAAAGCTATGAGGCTTTTGGGATTTTTATTAAGAGTGTGTCAGCAATTCTCCCACATACACACTTTGGAATTGCTGTATGTTTCTCTGGTACGTAGTGTCTTGGAGTTCTGTTCATCAGTCTGGTCCCCGTGTTTCCAGATTCACATTAATAGCCTGAATAGGGTTGAACGAAAATTTCTGCAACATATAAATTTTAGACTGGGAATACCCAGAGAACATTTGGACTACAATTTTCTTTTAAATTATTTGAATTTATTGCAGATATTAGAGAGAAGAAAATTAACCGATTTAATGACTCTGTTCAAGTTAATACATGGTTTTATTTACTGCCCAGATCTATTGCATAAGATAAATTTTCATGCACCATTGAGAGTTACTCGACAATCCTTACCATTTTATGTTGATGACTCGACCACTACGTATGGTCAGAATTCATCTCTAAAAAGAATTCAGCGTTTGGGAAATGAATTTGCTGGAGGGGTTGACGTATTTCACTCATCATTAGTCCAATATAAGTCACATGTGACAGAAGCCATGTTGAGAATCCAAAGGATGTGAATTTGCAAGTGTGAATAAATTGCTGTAATGTTCAGTGATATGGATTCTTCTGTGATGTCATTTTTATTGTTAGCTATGATTAATCCATCTTTTTGTATCCAGTCTTGTCTTGTTATTTTTATTGGTAACTATAATTGATGATAGTTTACACGTGTTTTGAATTTTAAATTTCATGTCTGACATTTGATTTGTTTGTGTTGTGGTTTAAATTAAAAAAAATTATATTCTGTAATTTTATTTTTAAATTTTAATATCTTTTATATAATTTCTATTACATTGTCTTTTATATGTTTTTATATCATTGAGATTTGAATGTTTTTGTGTTATGTTTTCAATTTTATTGTTGTAGAAATTGTTTAAATATATATATTATGTATCATGTAATAAGGGCTTTTGCCGTAGAATGAATAAATAAATAAATAAATATCTGTAAAGTGGAAAATAGGTGAAATATACGTATACATATACAGATGTGCATATGTGCATGAATATGAAAAACATATGTTATGAAAACAACAACTATAACATTTCACAATACAATTTTATAAGAAACTCAGGATCCGTATTACGTTACAATACACGATTTGTTCTATACTGGTGATAAAATTAACATTCTTTTCAATTTATCAATATACGTACGTTACATCGATGGATTCCTTTACTACGATTGACGACAAGTTACATTTTAACATGACAAACATATAAAACAAAAGTTACATAATTAAGGAAGTGACACGTTTGACACGTAAATACAATTTAATAGCTATAAATGAAATTATCAGAATTGTAATAATGAGGTTTTAATTGTTACTACGGAGCGCACAAATCTGACGGGAACAGATTTATCAATGAATGAGAATATTAAACGCATTATGCAATTTGCGGTCCACAGGAGTTGATCTCTTTATGGTATAGGTACCTATGAAGTATGAATATAATATGTACCTATTTCATTCACACATTACTTCTTTCTCTTACTACCGATGTCATACTGACAACAACGCATTACTGATCGAGTAAGGGCGATTAATATTATACAGAGAAGAAAAGATACATGTTATTGAATAATAAAAAGGTAAAAATGCCTATAGCGGCATATTTGAAGCATACGAAATTATCATAAAACGCATCAGGGTACTTCAATGGTACCGATGGATTTATCTCTTCGAGACGATTTCAAATCTGTAAAAATCGCTGAGCCAATAAGTGCTTAGTGAGCCAAGATGTGCAAATGAGTCACAATCGGCTGTTATTCGCACAGGGTTTGTGCAACTAAGTGCGGAATGATAAACATATATATATATATATATATATATATATATATATATATTTATAGCTCGCAGCACTTAACGCATCACACACGACTAACGAACAAACCTTGTACATTCTATACCCTGGAATATATAGCAGCTCACATGATATAGGAAACTAATGTCGTTTTTATTTTTATTTTAATATTCTCAGGTAAGTTTATATTCCATATAATATTGGTATGCTTAAAAAAAAAATCACGACGGTTAACATACAATACCTAATCCATATAATTTGCCTAAGTTACTTGATCATGCGACGTTGCCGATGATGCTAGAAAGAGAAAGACATTACTCGGATTTGTGCTTCATTGTCCTGATATGCGCGAATATTATTATTAATTGTATTGGTAGGTAGGTATATGAATTATAAAGATTCATCCTTAAACTGCCATGATGATCAATGCTACGTACAAAAACAATGTAATTTGTACCTACGTTTAATTCCTTTAATATTTTTCGCTAACTACTGTAGAATGTTGTTGAACATGCAGTCATAATTCATTAAATCTTCATTGATCATGATAGGTATATTTTTTTATCGCAACTATTATCACTTAAATACATCGCTAGGTACCTACCTAGGTATAATATTTTATTTCACTTTGTAACAATTTATTAGTAATGTTCACATATTTATTTTATTGGTGATGAATTTATCACCGATAAGAAAACAATACCTATTCAATATTATGACTAGTACTACTACGACTACTATACCGTCACAGCACATCACACAAGTGGGGTAGCCAGCAGACCAACCGCATATAATAAACATGCAAGCTGTCCTCTCCGTGCCAATATAAAATCAACACATTCAGGATGGGTGGCAAACCTCATCGCTGAATTTAAGATGTAAAATGTCTGTTTATATTTCTATTATATTTCTACTATAAAGATTTTTCTACTATATATTTCGCATATAAAGTGAGTTACAAGTTACAATCCATTGGATTGGTCTGTAACGAGTTTTGATTTTCTTCTCCATTCCTCCCTATTTTCAGCTACTCTCTCTAGTTCCAAGTAAGTGCCACAGTTCATGTCCTTCTTCAGTTGGTCCATATACCTAAGCGTCTCTTGGTCGCCCTCTACCATTTCTGCCTTCGGTCATACCCTCCGCGATGGTGATAAACAGTCCTGGGTGTCTAATATTGTGGCCAATCCAGTTAGCTCGTTGTTGGCTGATTCTATTAAGGAGTTGCTTTTTTTCGCCTACACTGGTTAACAACTCTTAAGTTTTCCACATATGTTCCGACCAATGGATCTCCAGCATGCGTATGTAGCACCACATCTCAAAGTCCGCCAATATCTTCAAAATAAATATCGTATACGTGCTGGATATTGATACGTGTGGTATTGATTACGAAACTTTTGGTCATTATAATGTATTTGAATTTCCGGTTGTTGATTTCGGGATCGCAATGAATTATATTTTTCCTTGCGAAACGTAAATATCCTTGATTTGTGAACCGGTAAATTCTCCGATACATAATATTATTGAATATGGTAAGTTATAATATTACTTACTATTTTACTACTACTGTAAAGAACTATGCCATCACGGTATGTCGGCTTAAAACGTTGACAAGAATTTCAAAAATTGTCCAATTACGTTTTTATAAAAGTAAAAATGATATATTTTTATAAAAATGCGAGAAATCTTATATACCTATAAAAGGAAGTAGTGTGTGTTTCAACACTTATAACTCAAGAATGGCCGTACCGATTTGAATGATCTCTGATTTGTTGGAGTCTTCTCCGCCCGGAATAAACTATAGGCTATTAAAACATCATACAAATTCACGGTAAGAAAAAATAGGAAGAAAATTATTTACGCCATACATTTTTAATTTCAATAAATAATGCAATATGGAGAATATACAAAATCATCGATGAAGTTTTTTTATAGATTGGCCTATTTAAAGAATAATTTTTCTATACATTTTCAAATTAGAATCGTAATCCATACAATTTAACATCTGTGGTTCTGATATTTCGATTTTGAAAAAATCATGGAAAGAATTTTTATAAATTTCAAATGAATAGGTATCTACCTAAAATTAGTACCTACATAATTATAATACGTATAGCAGATAATTTATAAACAAATCTGAGTTAAGTTAATTGTTCATGTCGGTCGGTGGGGCGCGGAGGTAACGCTCTTGCCTATGAGTCACGAGGTCCCGGGTTCGATTCCCGGCCAGGGCAAAGTGAAGAATGACCTTTTTCAAATTGTCCTGGGTCTGAGTGTTACATATATGTGTGTATAGTGCATTGTTTATGTGTGTATCGTCGCGTTAGTGGCCATAATCATCATCATCATCATCATCATCATCGCCCTCACCGCCTCTCGGGAACACAGGGCAGAAACCAGCCTCCTCCATTCAGAGCGTCTCTGTGCCAATTGCGTCACCTCTTTCCACGACATTCCTTGCGCTCTGATATCGTTGTCATAGGAACGGTGTATTGTGAAAGAGGGGGGACGCCCGGGTCGACGGAACCCCTGCGGACGGAAGACCAGTGCTCTTCTTGGCCAACTATAATTAGGGATTCTCAAAACATGTCCCAGCCAGGACCATCGTCTCTCCTGTATTACGGAGATTACAGGTCTCTGCTGGGTGCGCCGGCGCACAGCATCATTTGTAACATTTTCATACCATTTGACATCCAAAATCCTATCCATAGTACCCATAATACAAGATTCATATCTTAGTTTGGGACTAGCTCGATGTGTGTGAATTGTCTATGTAAAAAAAAATATGGAACTTATGAATTAATTCTACATATGGCAACAATTTCCTCATGTTTCGAAAATATTACATTTTCTATGGAAAAAGTACTAGACAACGGGTGGGGCCGCAAAACTGCGAAAGTTCCAAATGAATTTTATTTTTTTACACTATACCTACGACGACACACTTGGACAATTACGGGAGTTTGTAAAGAGATTAATAATATTAATCATTCACAAAGTCAGTGGGAAAGGGCAGAAGACCGGTGGGCCGCTCTAAAAGAAGCTGGCAAGGGCAGGTGTCGAACCTGTGTGTTCAAAGGCTTGGTTTGGGGTGGCCAGAGGTCCTGGAAGCAGCGATGGCAGGGGTTATCTGGAGGAGATACCTAAGGGCAATGGGACCCCGACTGAACTAGGACAGGGAGAAGAAGATGTATGTATGTAATCATTTATTGATTCTTAGGCGGTACGAAGTTCGCTGGGACAGCTAGTACTTCATAAAATGTAGGAAACACCACACGCTTCCGCCAACCGTTCTGTCAAAAAATCATAGATTTTTTGCCTCACTTTTGTAAATGAGTCAGGGTTCTAGGTTTTGTATGGAATTCTCTGGTTATACCATGAAAACGGGCGTTTTATCGGGAAAGATGTAAAACAATTATATTTAATAGTAATAAGTACCTAAATTAAAATAAAGCGATAGATTGAAGGAGTCTTTCTTTTTTTTTTCTTTTTTTTTTTTTTAAAAAAGATATATCTGGGTTTTGTTATAAACCCAAATACAACCTTATACACCTTTCACAGTAAGCTAAAAGCTTGTGTCGTGAAAGGGGAGTTTGCCGGCACCTGGGATCGAACCCCGGACCTCATGTTCATAAGGCCGAGACTCTACCTCCAGGCTACCGACGAACGACGAACAGTCATATCATTATATCGTACACACAGAAAAATAATAAACATCATAACAAACAATCAAAAATATTAAATGAGACGAAATTTCACTTCGATTGGACTTCCTAAGAAGTCGAGTGTCAATACCCAGAAATGATTATACTTATTAAAAATTGAGCACCCGGTAATGAATTTGTCTCCCACTCTTCTCCGTAAATTTTAGAGTGTCGTATAAAAGGCAGGTGTTCGGAAAAATAAAGACATTTTACATTTTAAATTCAGTAATGAGGTTTGCCAATTCTGAATGTCTTGATTTATTGTTGACAGGGAGAGGACGGCTTGCATGTTTGTTACATGCGTCTGATCTGCTGACTACTCCACTTGGTTGTATTTTTCTGCAATACTGAATGACAATTCCCCTTTTAACCTACTAAAACAAATAACAATAATACAGTTATTTATTTTTATTTATTCTTCACTGTACATTGATTACAAAATTTCAAATCAAAACAAGTTATCATAGAAATATCAGTTATACGATTCAATGTACAGAGGGCGAGTCTATCGCTATAATGCGATGTCTTCCAACTAACCCTTTTTCCCTTTCAAAAACCATTACTTTCGTCTTCTTTACATTAGTCAGTCCCTTCTCTTCGAACTTTTCATGCACAAATGACACATTTCTCGGCAGATCGCATTCATTATTAGCTAATAACACCAAATCATCAGCAAACATTAAAGCACATACGTTTACACCGTTCATATCAGCTCCTACATTCAGAAGCTCCAAAATATATAGGTTTTATGAGATAGTTCAGGGGTGATTTCGGAGTTTGTCCCTTCAACTACTTATTGTACATCGGGTTATTCAGAATGGTTTAGTCATGAGTTGATGGAAAAGATCAATGCAAAGAAGGTGGCACACAAGGCTTACAAGATCTCTGGGGAGCACCATGATTACCAACAGTTTCAAGTGTTGCGCACCGAGTGTAAAAGGATGGCTGATTCTTGTTATAAAAAAATTATAGACAACATAGAAAGTACCATTAGTATAAATACCAAACACATTTTTAAATACAGTAACTCGCTTCGGTCGCAGGACTCGGGAATCCCGAGATCTATGGAATTTGGTGATACGGTGGTAGACACTCTCCCTGGGATTGCGAATTTGTTTGCGGACTTTTTTGGTTCTTTCTATCATGGATCCCATAGTACGGGACATGGCACTCATGATGCACTTACATATGACCTGCATTTATCCTCAATCAATATAGAAATCAAGGACATTGTAAAATACATCAGAGGCCTGGAGCTAAAAACTAGTAGTGGTCCTGATGGTGTTCCTCCTTTATTTATGAAAAAATGTATGCATAGTCTGTCCTACCCATTGTTTGTTATTTTTAATAAATCATTGACATTAGGTTCTTACCCAGAATGCTGGAAACACAGTTATCTCGTACCAATTTTTAAGACTGGTAACAAGCAGAGCGTCTCTAATTACAGACCTATTTGCATTCAATCATGTATACCAAAGTTACTTGAGAAGATTGTCTTAAGTAAGATAATCTCCCTGTATCACTAACATAATAGCTGAGTCTCAACATGGTTTCATGCCCTTAAAGTCTACTCAATCAAATTTAATGGTTTATGAGAACTTCATATCAGATTCGTTGGCCCATAAAGCCCAGGTTGATGCGATCTATACGGACTTCAGCAAGGCTTTTGATAGGGTGGACCATGGGATTCTTCTAGAGAAATTAATGATGATTGGAGTCACTGGTTCGCTGTTTACTTGGTTTGTAAATTATCTAAAGGATCGGAGATTATCCGTCAGAATCGGTGACACATATTCGTACGAGTTTCTAGCCCTGAGTGGGGTGCCTCAGGGTTCCCACCTCGGTCCCATCCTATTTAATTTATTCATAAATGATGTAATGAAGGTGTTCACTGATGTGGAGGTTCTTTTGTATGCCGATGACCTCAAGATATTTAAAGCAATTAGTGATGAAAGTGACAGCCGTATTCTTCAGGAAAATCTGAATAGATTTTATGATTGGTGTACAAATAACAGTTTAACACTCAATGCAAAAAAATGTCACGTAATGCGTTTTTATAGATTAAAGAGTCCAATAGTGTACGAGTATAAACTTGATGGTGCCTTGCTGGAGTCCGTGGATGAAATTCGCGATTTGGGTGTCGTTTTTGATCGTCGTCTTAGTTTCATCAGCCACATTAACATCACTTGTAATAAAGCTATGAGGCTTTTGGGATTTTTATTAAGAGTGTGTCAGCAATTCTCCCACATACACACTTTGGAATTGCTGTATGTTTCTCTGGTACGTAGTGTCTTGGAGTTCTGTTCATCAGTCTGGTCCCCGTGTTTCCAGATTCACATTAATAGCCTGAATAGGGTTGAACGAAAATTTCTGCAACATATAAATTTTAGACTGGGAATACCCAGAGAACATTTGGACTACAATTTTCTTTTAAATTATTTGAATTTATTGCAGATATTAGAGAGAAGAAAATTAACCGATTTAATGACTCTGTTCAAGTTAATACATGGTTTTATTTACTGCCCAGATCTATTGCATAAGATAAATTTTCATGCACCATTGAGAGTTACTCGACAATCCTTACCATTTTATGTTGATGACTCGACCACTACGTATGGTCAGAATTCATCTCTAAAAAGAATTCAGCGTTTGGGAAATGAATTTGCTGGAGGGGTTGACGTATTTCACTCATCATTAGTCCAATATAAGTCACATGTGACAGAAGCCATGTTGAGAATCCAAAGGATGTGAATTTGCAAGTGTGAATAAATTGCTGTAATGTTCAGTGATATGGATTCTTCTGTGATGTCATTTTTATTGTTAGCTATGATTAATCCATCTTTTTGTATCCAGTCTTGTCTTGTTATTTTTATTGGTAACTATAATTGATGATAGTTTACACGTGTTTTGAATTTTAAATTTCATGTCTGACATTTGATTTGTTTGTGTTGTGGTTTAAATTAAAAAAAATTATATTCTGTAATTTTATTTTTAAATTTTAATATCTTTTATATAATTTCTATTACATTGTCTTTTATATGTTTTTATATCATTGAGATTTGAATGTTTTTGTGTTATGTTTTCAATTTTATTGTTGTAGAAATTGTTTAAATATATATATTATGTATCATGTAATAAGGGCTTTTGCCGTAGAATGAATAAATAAATAAATAAATATCTGTAAAGTGGAAAATAGGTGAAATATACGTATACATATACAGATGTGCATATGTGCATGAATATGAAAAACATATGTTATGAAAACAACAACTATAACATTTCACAATACAATTTTATAAGAAACTCAGGATCCGTATTACGTTACAATACACGATTTGTTCTATACTGGTGATAAAATTAACATTCTTTTCAATTTATCAATATACGTACGTTACATCGATGGATTCCTTTACTACGATTGACGACAAGTTACATTTTAACATGACAAACATATAAAACAAAAGTTACATAATTAAGGAAGTGACACGTTTGACACGTAAATACAATTTAATAGCTATAAATGAAATTATCAGAATTGTAATAATGAGGTTTTAATTGTTACTACGGAGCGCACAAATCTGACGGGAACAGATTTATCAATGAATGAGAATATTAAACGCATTATGCAATTTGCGGTCCACAGGAGTTGATCTCTTTATGGTATAGGTACCTATGAAGTATGAATATAATATGTACCTATTTCATTCACACATTACTTCTTTCTCTTACTACCGATGTCATACTGACAACAACGCATTACTGATCGAGTAAGGGCGATTAATATTATACAGAGAAGAAAAGATACATGTTATTGAATAATAAAAAGGTAAAAATGCCTATAGCGGCATATTTGAAGCATACGAAATTATCATAAAACGCATCAGGGTACTTCAATGGTACCGATGGATTTATCTCTTCGAGACGATTTCAAATCTGTAAAAATCGCTGAGCCAATAAGTGCTTAGTGAGCCAAGATGTGCAAATGAGTCACAATCGGCTGTTATTCGCACAGGGTTTGTGCAACTAAGTGCGGAATGATAAACATATATATATATATATATATATATATATATTACAAGTACATTGGTAAGTACATACATGTAGTCATGACATCACAACTGGGACTTCACCTGCTGATAGTGAACATATAAAATTAATATACATATGTAGCTATTCTCATGGATAAGAAACCCAATAGCATTTTAATAATTAACTATCATAATATAAGCTTAAAAGAGCTCTCATGATAATATAATTTTATTGAAGATAGAGCCAATATGTAGGCAATTAGGGTAGGTATGTACCTACATCTACATACGAGTATGTTACTTTACTCCATTTCTGTTGCACATCAAGTCACTCTATCATAAGAAACTAAACCAAAGTTTGTAACGAAATTACAATTTTCTTGATCCAAGAATGACTTTTTCATCATCGTGATAAAAAAAAACAAGAAATTATTTTTATATTTAATCATTGTTAATTGATTAATGATTACAATTTACTAAATTACAATTTGTAACGAAATTACAATTTTCTTGATCCAAGAATGACTTTTTCATCATCGTGATAAAAAAAAACAAGAAATTATTTTTATATTTAATCATTGTTAATTGATTAATGATTACAATTTACTAAACAGGAAAACAAATTTCATTGAATAATTTAAAACTCTCGTATCCAGTCTCAATTTTATTCAAGAGAACTGATTTCTCTTTCAAGGTAAAACTCAAATCAATATTTTATTGAACTGTATAGACATTTGTAAAAGTCGCTGATTGGCTAGTTAAAAAGAG
Organism: Athripsodes cinereus; assembly: GCA_947579605.1. Lineage (NCBI taxonomy): Eukaryota > Metazoa > Arthropoda > Insecta > Trichoptera > Leptoceridae > Athripsodes > Athripsodes cinereus. The sequence continues at coordinate 65,321 of OX388309.1, read as the reverse complement.
ACATGTTTTTACTGACATTAATTATTACTTATAAAAGATAGGTACCTACCTATGCACACAATGTTTTGATACAAAATAAATACATATATCTACACATAAAATAGTGACTAGGAAGACTAAACACTTATGTACATACCTACATATACCTATGTAGACATCAATTATATTAAAATATTAACAAGCACAATAGGTACACATTATTTTTATTTTTCAATGAAGCAACTATAATATAATTATTAAGTATGTAAGTGTCCACAAAATTTACGAAATCTATGATGAGTACCTACACACTATTTAAAAAGGTCCATATTGAGATATAATATAGCCAAATATCACAAACCTTCAAAAATTTGCAAAATATTTTTTTGAAACGAATTCATAAATTTATAGTCTCCATTCCACACGAAATTCACTGCGACGTATGAGTACATATGTATTCACTACCATATTATTATGTTGACCTACACAGCACTTGTGCGGGTGGAGATGGGGGTATTTATTGTCACACAAAACTGTACAAGGCTCACATTCATCTTCGGTAGGCACTTAATTTCAATGTGAACTGTACCTACTACATTGATAGAACAGCTGTGCAAGCCTAGACATTCACTGGAGACGAATTGTCTGCGGACTTGGCGGGAGAATGAACGGGAGGTATTTCGATAGGTGGTGGAGTTATAGGAGCGAGACTTCCATCTTCCTCCGAGACTTTCAAGCCAATAGTGGCACCTATCTTAGCGCTTGCATGCCGGAACGTGTCTGAGAGCTTCACTTGTACAACATTGATGCACATGGAAGTGAGAGACATACCAAACACCAAGTACACAATACTGCACATCATGTATATGGGATGGTTAGGGACGAAATCTCCAAAGCCAATTGTTGACATCGATATGAAAACGAAATAGAAAGACTCAAAAAATGTCCATTCTTCCCACACCATATATATACACGCGCCCATAAATATATAAATTATCAAGCACGTAATAGCCACTGAGATTGGTAAGTTGAATTCGTCATCAATCTCAAACACTGATGGAGCTGGAGTTTGTGGATCATCAGATATATCCGCTGTAGCTCCGTCTGCCGACTTGTTGATGCTTGGAGCGGCCAGCTGATTGGGAGTCTGTCCAGGCTTCGGGAGCAGCTCTGGAGCTCTGTTGGGCTCCGCAACCTCTGCGTCGATATTAAACTGGGAGGGCCTTCTCAGTGTAGAGGCCGCTTCATATACCATGTTCAATCCTTTCATTACTTCCTGCAAATACAACATCATATCTAAGTATAATATTACATACGTAGGTAGGTGTCTACCAATCTATTATTTTATTACAGTGCAAGGAACAGACATACATATTATGTTATAAACTGTTATTCTTACTTTTTTCCTTTTCTTAATACGTAAGACATGAGAATAGAAAGAAATTAAAATAACCCTTAGGTACATACTAGTTAAAAATACATAAACGAATAAAGCGTAAGATAGAGTAAGTTTTAGTAATACCTGCATTGGCACAGTTCTTCTGACTTTCCTGCAGCTGCCAGTATAATATACTCTCCGCACGAACGCCCAAAAGAATTTGATGCATCTGGTGAAGAGTTTACCGAAGTCAGCTAACAGAATGAGGAACAACGGAATACCGATGATAGCATACAGAATGGTGAGAGCTCGACCTGTCGTCGTTGATGGAGCGATATGACCGTACCCTGGAACAGTCCATTATCGGTATCTATGAAGGTATATACTCATAGTGTTTATTTTCAAACAAAAATCTAAAATTTCAAATAGATAATGTTACGCTAAGCCTCATTAGAGGTTTTGTCGACGTGTTCACGTGTAGATACGTACGAACATATTATAACAATTATATATAAATAATTGATATTACAAATAAAAAAAACTTGCAATTTAAATGATATTTTTTGGGTCCATCATGCCATGCAGCAAAAGTAAATGAAGCACACTAACAAAAATATTGAAAAGGTAGGTGCACAAGCTTAGAAGTAAAATTCAAAGAATAAAATGGAATAAATCTTTTTCAAACAGTTTACTCACATAATGTAATCACATATTGACAATAATATTATAAAGAAGAGAATCTATTTGGATAGTTGCTAAGGAATCAGTCACCTTGATTTCTTGCAAATGAGTGGATGGTCTTTAAACATATTTATTTTATTTCAATAAAATATACCACTGTAAGCTTGATAAATATGTAGGTAGGTACATATGTATAATATAATAATTAATGTTATATACCTACATACATAATAAATATGTTTATGTTATTGTTTTAATCAATGTACAGTAAAGAATGAATAAATAAATTAAAATAAATATTATTGTGTAATTGATTCGATAATTTATTATAAGTTTGAATTAAGTAGTATGAAGAAATTGTGCCTTTAATTATTTTTAGTGAGAATGTATTTTGTATAAACAATATCTACTTGTTTTTAATGTTAATAAATAAATAAATTAATTAATAAATCTTTATTGGTCAAATTCAAAATTAATATACAAGAAATACACAACATGATAATTTAAAAAAATCTGGACCAAAGGGCGGACTTGTTGTTGAGCAATGTCTTCCAATCAACCCTAAATGTAGCAAATGGATGTACAGAAAATAATTAACTATACCATCACGGTATATGGTGATGGTATAGTTATAGAAATATAGAAATATAATATAGAAAATAATTAATATAGGAACAAAAAGAGTAAGGTTGAAGGAAATCGCAAAACACAAATATTATATACTGTTATATACTGTTTATGAATTGTATATTTATGCATTTACAACTACATATACATATACTCGTATCACTTAGAATTCTTGAGACTGTTTGTACGAGTATATAAAGGAAGTACCTACATAATTGTCATTACAAATAATAATTCTATGAGACACATAATGATAATCTAAATATTACATAGGTAGGTAACTACTTAATTATGTACATAAATATAGGTATTATATTCTTACCAATTGTAGTGACGACTGTTAAACAATAAACCGCAGAATTCATAAACGACCATGACTTCTGTCCACTGTAAGATTTTACTCCGGCTTCATGTGCCGTGTGCAGCTGCGTCTCAAAGTCCCATAGTTTCTTCCTTGCCATGGACTTCCAATCATCCTCTCGCAAATTGTGACTACCTTGCCACAAAGTGTCAATAAAATCTCGTTTGACTCGTTTAACTCCACATTTGTAAAAATTTTCAAATGCCCCTTCTGAATATCTAAATATAAGCCCGCCAAACCCACACATTATAATTAAAATTATCAAATCACTACTACATCTATTCCCTAATAATCTCACTTTTTTCCATTCATCCTGTTTTTCTATCTTAAAATTTTTCCAATTTATTATAATTCTCTTTATTTGTAATATTCCTCTTCGAAATCTGCTTTCTTTTCCCGTTATTTCTGGTTCATTTATAACGGGAAGGTCTTGCACTTCTTTATTTTGTGCAACTGTTTTTTTACTTTCACTTTCTGATTTTAAAAGGCTAAGTTTTCTACTAAGTTCATCACTTTTTTTTCTCAGATCAAAGTCCGATTCGTCTTCACTGTAGGAGGACGAATAACAAGAACTCGTCAATTCGGATTGACTAGCGTCGATATATCCTGAGCTTCTTCTACTTCTTTCCATTTCCACACTTTTTCTTTGTGCTTGCAAAAAACTCTGTAGAGTTTCTTCATTGGTTAATATTTTTATTGTTTTAGGTGTCGTGGCTCTTCTCGTAGTTTTAGGCGATGATGGTTTTTTCTTTGGCGTCATTAACTGCCGATTATTATCTGTTATATTTCTACTAACTATAGACGTTTTTAAATCATCTTCCGGAATTGACAAACTACGTCGGCGAGCCTTTTGTAACAAATCAATTATTTCTGATGTTGTTGGTGTCATTTCTATGCCAGTTGTATCCAATGGTTTTTCTATTCTTGCAGCCGATCTAGAGCGAACGACTGGAGATCGTTCTCGTACACTTCTTTTAATTGCAGCGATTGTTCTCCTTCGTTCTCTTGGTTTTGGTGCCTTAGGTTGCGGTAAAAGTGGTTGTGTATTTGGCTTGCTTTGATCTTCACTCATTTCGCTTTCACTCGTTCGTCCCTAAAATTTTTATTCCTATTACTACGTGCGCACTGTTACATTTATATATAATTATTTTACCAAAGCCACATTACTTTAGTGAGGTAAAGTTTGAAACTACATTACAACACATTTGGAGAAAACATTTACCTGACTTCTCGTTCCTGATTTACTTCTCTTTGGTCTGACAGGAGGTTCGGAATTATTTGGAGAATTTGAAGCAAGGGTTTCGTTATCAAATTGTTTAGTTACACTGACGTTAGTAATTGGCTTTTGGTTGGGTTGTTTGGATTTTGCATCTACATGGGTTTGCAAGGGCTTAGGTTGATTTACAATACGACTTTGGTTAGTCTCCTTTTTAGTGTTTTGTGTTAGATTATTTGATTTTGGTTTCTCCGGGACTGCTTGTGGTCCTTTAGAAGTTGAGTATGCAAGCGAAATATCTGAATATTTTTCAGGGGATTTTGGACTAGGGGGCATATTCAATAGTTTTATATCATCTTCAGATATCATTGAATTTCTTCTGATTATTTCGGGATCAATTTCATCTTTCGGGGTTAAAGGATAACTAGGGACTGTGGTCAAGAGTTTATTTCCTGGATCAATGAAGCTTCCTTTTCTCTGCAATTTTTCAATTTCTTCTTTTGAAGGAAGTGCAAAAGGAGATATACTTCTCCGACGTCTCTCTCTAGCTTCTTCTACCTGAGCTTCTCGAATAGCATCGATATCAATGTCGTCAAGGTCAGGTTCATTATGTTTCTCTCGAATTTTTTTCTTCATTTCTAAATAAATATCATCTGCTTCCATCTCTGGAGTTTTTGGTGATATTACATCTTCTTCGTCCGTTGTGGTTGTGTCTTCGTGAGGTACAGGATAAGGTAAATTCTTGTTAGGTTCGGGAGTTTTTTCTCGTGTTCTTACCCCTTGAGCTTTTTTAGTAATCATTCGACGCTTTTTAGCTACAGAAGCATTTTTTAATTGCTCTTGTGTTACAAGTTTCTCCATATTACTTTCGACAGGTGCAGAACTCACGGGTGATTTGAGTTTTACAGATGGGACTCTTACAGCTACAGATGTTTGAGTCTCAGATTCAGCTTTTATGCTGGGAACTTTTTTTAAAAATCCTGATTGTGTCATTGATTCTGGAGTTTTGGAAGATTTGCCTGGTTCCATTTTCTAAAATAAAAAAAATTAAGTTATTAAAGCAAATTACTTTATAAACTTAGAATAAAATAACATTGAATCTAAGTATGTATTATTTTTTAATACGCCTCACGTGTGTTTTATTACAAAAGTTCATAAAATGTATATTTATATCATTTATCATACTGTTTACAAAAATTAATAAAATAAATAAAAAAGGAAAAGCAACAAGTATCCAAACTTACCGAAATCCAAATTGAATTGGTCGCAAGTACACTAATATATATTTAGCTCCGTCCCAAATACGACAGAAGTTCACACCAATGACACGAAATCATTAAACTACACAATTACACATATTACCATTGACCCTCAGTAAGAAGTTGCATTGTGCACAAACAGGCACAAGAACGTCATAACTGAATAAAAAATCCACTAAGCCAACACTTGGTTTGGTTCAAAGGATTTTTCTGCACAAAGCAAATTGTAATACCAAACGAAAGAGCGAGTGAATAAGAGAAACAAAATATTATCACAAGAACTGGCGCGCGACTCGCGGCGGATCAAGCGCTGCCACTCATCTGATTCCATTACATCTACACACAGATATAAGGGTGACCACACACATACACACACACATACACACATAGTCCACTTCATTCTTGCTAAATTTAATTACATAAAATAATTATGAGTCCCTAATTAATTATTAAATGGATAATTTATTGACATAAATACCATCTTTGTTATTTCAAAAATGTTTGGTAGAATATAAATGTCTTAATTTTATCAAATCACAGATACCACTGAAAAATATTACTATTTAATTGTTGAAGAGTGTTTGTGTTCACACTGTAAAAATTCATATTAAGTAATTTATAAATAATTAAAAAACACTGTTAGAGTACTCTTGAAAATGCCTATTGAAGTGGGCGAAAACGTTAAGAGTTTAAATAAATATAGTGAAAATATAAGTGTTTTTTTTAATTATTTATAAATTAATTAGGTAGTATTTAAAATTATTTTTATTTTATTTCCTTTATATAGATATTTACTTACAGGTACATATATAAGCGCCTACTTAAGCCAAAACAAGTTAGAATAAAATATTAAACACATGCAATATACATTTATGTGGTAGACTATTTTAAGACATATCTTCTCCAGGCATATTGTAGAGGAGTTTACCAATCATAACTTATAGTTCACCCCGGACAAATATATCAAAACACATAGTTACATATTAAAAAGTAATAATCGTAAAAAGCTCTTTGCAGTTTAAATCTTATAAACGCTATTTCATTTAAGCATGGTAACCCTACCAGGCCGCCGGAGCTGAGCCAGAAATAGTCTGGAACGCGCGATGAGGAAATAAAAGTTTGTAATTTACCGAAACCAACAAATTCAAAGATAATTTTTATACACGTAGTGTGTTTGGTGAATTTAGATACCAACATTTTATTATTACATACATTATGTATCTTTGTGCGCATAAGCAAAAGGCGGAGTTGGTCAATGTTGTCCATGGACACCAAAAGTGATCACTTAAGCTAGCCTCAAACAATATTTGTAAGCGTGATTGGATTTTGCACAATGTTGCATTGTGTAGGCATGATTCTACAATTGAGATGTCTAATTGATTTTTCTTTATGAATTACGAAAAATAAGCTAAATTAAATTAATTGTCAAAAATTAACAACTTGTACTTATACTGAGATCAAAGTTGAAATTTAAGAATATTTTTAGGAATTCTCCGAATCACTTTTATTACACTGTTGACAGTATATTTGAGAGTGATCATTGCACATAAACTTTTCGCATTTTGTTGGTACTTTTTGATCGTTTTTTCGCGGGCAGTTGTTGCAACGCCCACGTTTTACAGTTGTTGGTGGGTCGCGGTTTTCCAACTCATGCACTTCCAAAACCATTTTTTTGCTATTTTAGGAGTTGCACTGGCTTCAATTTGTCATTTCTGGTGATTATGAACAAGTTCAACAGACAATTGCTGCCAAAAATGACGCATCTCGTGAGTACGTGATTTGTTGGTATTTGCTAAAAAGTAAAACGAGTGCATTTATAAGATTGAAAAAAAATGGCTAACGGCCATCGTTTGGTTCGCCTTTCTACGCTGTATGTACCACACAAGTGATCATTGGTATCCATTTCTTAATTATTTCAAATATAAGTTTAGACAGATACTATTTAGTTAGTAAGTGATGTAAGATAATAAATTAATATGATTTAGGTACAATTTGATATCACTGTCTAGTTTGGAAGTGGTAGTAACAACTTAGTATTAAGTAGAAGTAGGTACCTACCTACGCAGTTAATGTATTCATAAAGGGTCAATGTTAGTTTTGTAATTAAAATAAAATAAATATTAATTTCTAAGTGAATATGTTTATATATTTTTTATGCCTTTGCTAATCTTTGTCAACGATGAAAGAGTTAAGGGGGTGATGGTATAAACCCAGAACCTCATACGATAATATTTAGAATGAAACTTGCTCTACCGGCAAAATTCCGTACTTGGGAAAAGGAGTACGTGTGGGTACAGTTATTTGGACTGATAAAGACTGATTTATGTAGGTATCTATCTATAAATCTACATTATTTATGTTTGAAATTCGTGATGTGATTTTGTTTCCTATTTGGCATCTTATCTACATACCTACCTATATTAAAATACGTAGGTATATATAATAATTATGTACATCTGTGTAGTTTAGTTACAAAGTTGATTTGAGTAGGTACCTAAGTATGTATATAGTAAGCGGACACCAGCGGCGTACCATCCATGTATGCAAATATTCTATGCATGCCCTAAAATAATAATATAATTTTTTTTTAAAATATGTTATAAACTATTTAGCAGAAACTTCTGATAAGTCTTATCGTCTAAATTTAATTTATCTATTCAAGGAGAATACCATACGTTACCTGTATTTCCATCTCTTTCAACTCGTTTGCTTTATACAGCGTGTGTAAATTCCTCACCATTTTTTTATTAAAGACATGAGCGTACTACTACAGAACAATGTGTATTGGTATGAGTAAGAACTTCTCGAGTATTAGGGAGATGATATTATATTCGCCGCGCATTCAATATTATCGATGTATTTGTATAAATATGATGTGTGCAACAATAATTTATGATCAATATGAAGATACGCGGATCCATGTTTGATATTTTATAAAATCAAATGAAAAGTTCAGCGTGTACCTGGTACACTGAGAAAAATACTCAAAACGAATCATTGGTACGGTACTATCAGATTAGGACCAGAGATCGTACAAACGATTCATTGGTATAAATCTATAATATCAACTCTTCGCAAACAAATCATTGGTAAATTTACCAGCAACTTGTTTGCGAAGAGTTAATATTATAGATTCGTACTAATGAATCGTTTGTACTATCTCTGGTCCAAATCTGATGATACGTACCAATGATTCGTTGTGAAATTTCGTTAGTATTTTTCTCAGTGTATAATGTTTACATGTAACCGTATGAAACATTGTAAAAAAATGTTTTTGAACATCGAGTAATACACAAATTATTATTAATTGATTAACTTTAGCTTTGTGATAATATGTTATAATAGGAATTAGCCGTTTATTTGATAAATAAATAGGAAGACTCTTACATTTAAAGAATTGATTGGTTTATTTCACTGTTAATGATTTTATGTAGTTTTCAAATTTCTTGGCACAATAATTTATGTTTACTGATTCTATAATTTATAAATAATTAAAACACTGTTATATTTTCACCATACTTATTTAAACTCTAACATTTTCGCCCACTTCAATGGGCATTCTCAAGAGTACTGAATCAGTATAATGTCCTTTGCAAAAATTGAAGGTGGTCACAGAGGATTACTGATTTACTGATTTTAATTTTAATCTACATAAGATACGTAATTATTGAGGATCTTAAAAAAATATGTACTCACATAATATTATGTTTATTAGTATATTCTTTTAATTTCAAAGACATCCACTCGTTTTTGAGTGAAATACTATATTAGTACAAAGAATGATCTATATATAAAAAGTTAAGTTCCGCCACTGGTGGACACATGTACACATGTACATACATACATATGTTTGTAATAATAATTACATAGACATTAACAACATGGATTTGTATAGAAAATATAAATTTTATACCTACCAACATACGTACATCAGACTTACCTAAATAGAGATCAATAATATACCTAATCACAATTCACAAATAAATACCTATAGGTACCCATCTACCTTAGGCATACATTTTTTGAATTAACATCATCTATTAAAAATAATCACTAATCAATTTCTTATCTCATAAGGTTGAGCTGTTGGTTGTGACTGTCTTTTGAGTAGGTACCTAGCTAATGTTCTTAACATCTTTTTGTAGGTACCTACATACTCACGCAGGTATAAAGAAAGTCCAACAAAATGCGAAAATACATGCAATATATTATTATCTAATATATAAAATTCTCGTGTCACGGTGTTTGTTATCATAGTCCTCAGAAACGGCTGGACAGATATAGATAAAATTTTGTGTGCTTATCGGGTAGGTCTGAGAATCGACCAACATCTATTTTTCATACCCCTAAAAGTGTGGTCCACCCGAAGTTTTTTTTGTCAATTTTTATTTTTTATGGTGAGGTATTAAAAAATACATACGGCCCTAAATTTTTACCCTTCTACAATTAACCCCTAAATTTTAATAGCGATATTAGTAATCTAGAAAATATAATGTTTATGGCAATACAACGTTTGGGGGGTCAGCTAGTTATGTTATATTCTTTAGGTAAATAAGTTAAGCTTGGTAGGTATATGATTATTTGGTTTGCGTCTTGACTTGACCAGCAGTTATTTTACATTATGGCTACCAGTGCCAACTTTTTGTAGTTTTAGTAGCTGGTATGAAATACAGAAGATGGTGAGATAGTATTTATTGAAATCATTATGTAACCTACATCTACATAACATAACATAACATAACATAATAATATTATTGTATTTAAATAGATCATCATGTGATCAACAGATGTCTCTGTGGTAGTTATGTACCTACTATTTGTCATTATACTTTTGATTTCACACCCATTGCATTAAAATTAATAATATAATTTTATCGTTATTGTATTTTTGTTACTACTTGCCTACTAAATTAGTTTATGTAGGTATGATGTAGGTATGAAGGGTAAATATTAATTGTAACTATCCACAATAGGTAGGTATATTATCTCTTAAGTAGGTACTTGCATATTTATTCCATCCTAACAGTGGTGTAGTTTGTAGGTATATTAACGGTAAGGAACAAACATACAGTTTGTCTTCTCCGTGTCAATATAAAATACATTAATATTATTCTTTCTCATCAAGCAGTATGAATTCTCTATACAAGTACCTATACCTACCTATGCCCCGCTGGTAGTTCCCTTCGTAGGTAAGATTAATATAATACCTATTATCAATGCAGATACCACATCATTGTAATATTATATATCTGCCTACATATCTATATGTACCTACATGATATATATATATAGGTAGGTAGGTAGGTGTATCTACTTGTAGGTATAAGTAAGTTAGTGAGAGAGTCTGTCGTCTATTTGTTTGTTTGTTTGTTTGTTACCTATGGTGGTGTATATGGTGCCGCAGTAGAACATAGCATTCCAGAATGTCCAAGTGCTCTTAGCCTTCACCATGGCACCCTGCTTCACCCACTCAGTCAGTTGTTCTTTGTACGGCTCTATCTTCTTCAGCGCTACACCTTGCCATCTCTGTGGGTCCTGTGTGAGTAAGTATTATATTATAAAGATTCTGTCGCTAGCTACATACATAATATGTACATACACACAATAATTATGATTGCATAATACCTAATGGGCTTGTGACAGATGTCGTGATGGTATGGATGGATAGTGGGCTAGTCAGTAGACCGTTAATGATATTGTTGCATATTCTGTGCTGGGCTAGGTCGTCTGTGTATATGTTTAACTGACTGCTGTATTTGTTATCTGATTTTTAATATTACATTATATCTACTTGTATTAGTGCTCATATATTTTTGTTTAAAACCGTAGTAGTTACCTACTTATGTAGGTACCTATTTAAGATTATTTGCTAGTATGTTATTTTTGTATTGTTTTCCTTATATGTTTTGACTTGAATGTTTTGTTTTTTATTGTTACTACTAACGGTACGCTCTGGCTTTGCACGGGTAGAAAGGTATTAAAAAAATAGTTTTCACACAGATCTAAAAAATCTTTTATTTTTATATTTCTATTTTTTGTAAAAATAACATATAATTATATAATATAAAATAAATGCCATTCAATTTATTAAGTCAGAGCTTCCCTGTAAATAATAATAAATAGAAGTTTTCAATTTTGTACAGCACACCGCTGCGAACGCTCGATACTCAATTCCCACGCCCATACTTGAGAGGTTCTCAAATTTTGGTCAGCAAGCATAGATTTATATGTACTAAAGTATTATAATTCTATGTCAGCAAGCCGCTGGGAACGCTCTACATATACTCGATTCTCTGGCACGCGATTGCGACACGTTTTCTCTCCGACTTGCAAGACGATTTTCAGTTTCCGATGAAGTTTCTTCATTCCGACGTAGTTTTGATGCCCTGACTATTTCTAGAAAGTTGAGATGTTGATCTTTGCGGAGTGAGCGGCAACCACGTTACATTTTTCTAATACTTAAATTTTTAAACTTGTGATATCTTTCAAATGGAATGACCAAATTGAAAAATTTAAAAAGTTATATAAAGGTATGAAAACAATCTTGAGTACGAAGTAATTAATTTTGATAAGGGTTAGTACCAAGATACAAATAAAGAGCCTTTTCTAGCGGCGGCAATTCAATTAAATTTTTAAAAGAAAAGAACACTTATTGTGGCGTAACTAAAATAGTTAGATATGTGCTGTCGCAAAAAAAAATGTAAAAAAACGACGTGTTCTGCAAAGTTGGTACCTACTAGATTATTTTTTATTCTATCATCAATAGTTTTCGCATCGCACGCGATGTTAAGAATATTTTATTTTTTTTTACACCTTGTGTTACATTGTTAAGTAAGGATCCCTAATTTTATTGAAAATATAATTTAGCCTTTATCACCCAGGTATAATAGTGTAGCTTCCCAACAGTGAAAGAATTTTTCAAATCGGTTCAGTAGTTTCGGAGCCTATTCAATGCAAACAAATAATCAAATCTTTCCTTTTTATAACTATATTAGTCTAGATATCTATAAACAAATTTGATTTTTTTATAATTCTCCATATTGACTTTTTTATTGAAATGAAAAACGTATGTCGTAAATAGTTTACTTCGCAATTATTCTTCCAGTAAATTTGTAAGATATTTGAATAGCCTATCAGCTATTTGGGGAGGAGAAGAATCCAACAAATCAGAGATCACTCAAATCGGCCCAGCCATTCTTGAGTTATAAATGGTTTAACTTCCGCGAGTTTCCTTAATATAGATAGATATAGATGTTTGAAAAGGATGATGCAGCCGTTCATCATATAAATAAATAAATAATTATGTAGGTATCTACCTCAATGAGAGCCACATTCCTCGACATGATCCTCAGTTCCTCCACCAGCTCCATCTCTCGCAGTCGGATATCTTTGGCAGTTATTTTCTCGTGAACACCTGCAATGCAAATAACATCATCATCATCTGCATACATAGCACCTACTTAGAAACAATCATACCTATTACGTTCATATCTCACACACAATAGGTAATATAGGTACCTACCTATCTCTGTCTGTTCGAGATTTAATGCATGCAATGTAAAGTTACATAATAAATATTAGGTACCTACCTACATAGGTACCTGCTTAGCGAATCCACAATGCGTGTGAGTCTGTAGTGGACATTTTTATATTTACCTATTACCCGAGGCCTATAAATACCTACATGTATAAGTACAAAGGTACCTACCTACCTAAGTACAGGCAGTCAGCCAACCTAGAGCCTTGATAAAAAAACAAAATTAAAAACTTTTGCTCTAGACTGACTGGATGACATGAGAACTTATGTTCTTGAAACATCCAGGGATAAATGGTGGGAACACCTCCTTTAATGCATAAAAACAAAACAAGACTATGTAGGTACATAGGTACATATTGTAATAATATAATCTTCATAATTGATTTGTTGAATTTATTGTTTATTATTATTGTATTATATTGCGTTATTTTACTTTTTTTAAATTATTTGAATTGATTTTTAACTTTATCATTTGTTATTGTATTATATTGTTTTCCTACTTTATTATTTGATTTGTTGCTTGTTTTTTTATTTTATTGTTTTTGATTATTCTATTAGGTTGTACCTACCTACTGTTATTATGTTAATGTATTTCCTTGTTTTAGTTGCATCGAATGTTTATACTGTGGTAATACAGGGGGACTCTTGTGGTCTGTATCGTATGTAGGTACCTAATATTGATTTTTGTAATGTTTACTGTGTTGACTGTTTGTCCCTTGAAATAAGTTAATAAATAAAATAAAATAATAGGTACGTACATATAGGTATTATGCATGTACCTGCGTGCATAGTGCTAGATTAGTAGTATGAAGGAAAACATAATTACATAAATACATACATACCTACCTATACTAAAACATGTACCTATGTATAATGTGTATGTAGGTAGGTAGGTAGGTACATGTACATGAAATGTCACAAATAGAATCTATGTATCATCTTCCTAGCATTTCTAATGAATTCTAATATTAGGTTAGAAAACAACTACTATTCCACAAACACATACAATCATACGGATATACCAATATGAAAATGTTATCATTACCTACATACGAATCCACACACTAAATACCTACCTACACATTGTCTCCAACATTTTATTTTACACATTATTACATTTTCCCACATACATATGTATGGGTAGGTACCTACGCGAATAAGATTTGATGAAATGTCAGAAATGACGCATAATTTCCTTCTAGCGTCTTCTAGATTTAGATGTTGCACGTACCTACCAACTCACAGATACATACTACGTAGGCACCTACCAGCAGCGTGTTTTTCATACGAGCAATATGCAACGCAAACCCTTTTAATATGTAAATACCTACCTACTTATATAATCTTTCAATGGTATACACTATATTAGTACAGAAATTTATGAAGACTCCTAAAACGGTATTCTATATTACTATATAATGCAATTTTTTTGATAATTTATGTATTTTAGGATACGCGATGCATATTTGCTTGTATGGAAGGCACGCCACTGGTAGATATGTATTTTATAAAGGATATAGATATACCTTTATGTACCTACTTAATAGGAATTTTGCATATATCCCTGTTTTAATTACTGGCGTGTGTAAGATATTATGAACAAAGGGATGACAGTACAATATATATTATACAAGTTATTTTATGAAATTTCTATGACTTGTATGAATTAATGAAGTTTAGGTATAAATCTACTTGTATTGTTAAACTGCATGTAGGTATGTGTTTGATTAAAAACGAGGATCATATTGTGAATTAAAGCTAAAAGGTTTGAGATGTCACTCTAAGTTGACGTGTCATCCACTCTATAGGGGTACCCGGTACAGGCACACGTGATAGGAGCTAGGGCAGTGTCGAGTAATGAAAGTGTTTCGACACCCATCAATATTACTTATATGCATAGGTACCTACCGATGCGTACAGTGAAATCTGTTCCTAGCACTCAACGCTCCATGGTGACTTAAATAGATAGGAACATAGGTGGATATAGTATTAATTATAGTTAGATAAGAGGTCGGCG